>SNQJ01S0097817.1:0-20643 GCA_010110895.2 Picea sitchensis | reverse complement strand
GTGATGGAAGCATCCTTGGGAAACGAATTGGGAACTGAATCTACTAACTTGCAGAAAATTGTGTTCCTTCTGTTTTGGTTACGTGATGATCTATAGAAAATTAGATATGGATTGGTGGTAGGTGAAATATTGCTTTGCAATTTAATAAACTTGATAGATTAGAATAAAAAACCTGTACTCCACAAAATAGGTTCAACAAAGATCAAAGTTTATCCTCTTATCTCTTTATAAATGTCGAATTATGAGAAATTTTGATTTAAGATTTCACACATATTGACTTTTGAAAACAAGTTGATCTATGAGAACATCGTGACCATGAATATCAAATGGCCTTCATAAATAAGTTGGTTTATGGTCTCTATTAAGTGGCTTGCAACACGTGTAGAGGGCACCCAACTCTTTATATTCCACCCATCAATTAACTAGTCACTAAGTTAATAATCCAATGCATATAACGACCTATCACATGGCCTCATACCAAGATGCTACCATACATGTGATGTTTGGTGCAATCAAATCATCACATTTAATCCAAATCACTTCCTAGAAGTGGTAAGTCTCTGTGAGCTCATGAGGGTGGCCAACACAAAAGAGTGATTGGAAGAGGTTCTGCTTGTTGCAACAGTTTTCAATGATGAGCTTGGCTTACAAACACAGATGTTTTTGTAACGTATCTGATGCCAAACCCAAACGGATGTTTTTGTAATGTATCTTATGCCAAACTCAAATTGATGAATGACACATCATCATTGGAATCTCTCAATTGATAATGACTATTGATTGTCCCAAAAAGGTTGTGAGAGGTGTGGCAAGAGAGGGAATGATCCAAAGCTGAAGGTGGGCGCTCAATGCCACGCCAAGTATGGTGAGTGAAAGAGGAAATTTGGGTTAGGGTTTCTTCCAACAAGTTAGACTCCTTGTGATCTCTCCAAAACAACACCAATATTTATTTTGATAGTTGTAGAATCATATATAATTTAAATATCACTCAATAGAGAGTTTCCATGTTTCCACTTTCTTTTAATTAAAACACAATGACCCGTAATTTCTAACAACAGTAGCTTGTGTTTTTTTTTCCGCAATGATCATTCCTTTACCAAACAACCTTCTCATGGAGATGAGCAATGAATGTTGTGCCCATTGCTAAGGTAAAATTGTGGGAGCATGGGACAACCAAACAAGTCATGGGAAATGTTGGACTATGGAGAATGAGCATGTGGACTCTTCTCTAGCGCCAATCTCTCCTAAGCTAGGGATCATATGCAAGTGGTGGAAAGCAAAAAAACAAGAATGTGGGGTATCTTCCCTCAAGCTAGGGTTCACCCACTATGTTTTGACAACAAAAACACACAAGTGGGTGGGCTCTCCTTCTTCTAGGGTTTTGATAATATTTGGACAAAAAAAAAAATACCATTGAGTCTCTCCTCTCAAGCTAGGGTAAGTAGAATTATTTTAATTGCAACTTAGACAAGCTTATTGGAGGGTGCAATGGATTATGGTCTTATTGGCATTCAAAGAACATCCCCAAAAATCTCATGGATTCCCAGAGGGATGGGTAAAATGATGGTTGAGAGTGATATGCAAGGATACAAGATTTGGGACCCCTAGAAGCAAGGAAATGATTCTTAGCATGCCCAATAGGGAGTTATTGTTGTAATGCTCAATACATCCAAAGGTGAGTATTACTCGTTGAAAGTGTATTTACCATTACCAATGTACTCACACACTCTAATTAAAACAAGATGAAACAAGTTGCTCTGCATCCCCTCATTAGGGTAAAGAGAAGTCATTCAAATTATAACTAGAAAGCTATAATAAAACATAATGGATAATTTAAACATACTCAACACAGAGGAACTAACTCAATGACAAAAGATTTTTACCATGGAGCCTAATTGGGAAAATCAGTCAAATGGAGCTCATTATTATTCTTCTTACACTCTACAAGTTTTTACAATACTCTCCTCCTCCTTGGCCAAAAATTCCTTTGAGTATGAGAGAGAGTGAAGAAATAGGGAGAGTTGGGGGTTAAGGGAAGGAAAACAATGATGACTCTTCACTTCTCATTCCTTAGCCTTCTCTCCTTGTCATTTTAATTATTTTTCTTTCACTTTTTAGTTACATCGTTATTTGGATCATTCCATGTAAATTTGCATTGTTTTATGTGGCTTACATAATGCGTCATGATAGTCAATGTGTTTTGCAGGTACTAAGTCTTATCCACTCTTCATATCAAATCCATTTCAGATCACACCTCCCCATTGAGAGGATTTTTGGTTTGCAAACACTCTAGGAAATGAGTCTGGATTAATGTTTTCTACTTCTCTAGAATGTGGCTCCAACATTGGATCATGGATACAACTCTAAATCTACATCTCGCTAGCTCTGATCCTCAACTATGGGTCTATCTCTGGCTCGTGTGTTCCCGCAATGTAGCAATCTTCTCACTTACTCTTAACTTTGAGCAATCTTTGAATCTAAACTCTATACCCAACTCTCATTCTCGTCTCCTTCTCTGGCTTAGACATAGTCCATCTTGGCTATAAAGAGAACCAAGTGTAATGTTGGTTTGTTCAATGTGACTCCAACATGCTACCATCACACAACAACTCCTCAAGTGTGGTTGCATTCCTCTACTAGGATCAGTTGCTTCATGGCATGGAAATAACACTTTAGTTCCTACACATACTTGCAAGGCACATCATGGAGTCCTCAATAAATTCTCTATGGTCATTGACCTCCATGCACTTATCTATGGTACAACTCTAGGATGGGGTTATTCGGATGCAATACTGGAAACAATAATTGAGTTGAGGCTCCTCTCATCAACCTGTTATCCTTTTTGTCTATTTTTCTTATCTCATGTGTTTCTATCTCTCCTTGGAAAAAAAAATTCACTAGGACTCGGGATGCAAACAACTCTTCATCTTCTTCATTCTTCACTTTCCACACCCTTCTCCGAGTCGTGGGGTTTCTGGGTTGAATCTCTAAGTGAAGTCTCCAACACTTTTTTTCCCAATGTCCACCCAAATTGCAGTGGTGGAAAAATTTATTTTTTTTGCTACAAGGACTTCTTGACATACTCCTCCTTGCAACGTGCCTATGTTTATGTTGTTGGATTGTAGAAGTCTTACGCCATTCAAGTTCTGAAATTGTGTCTACATAGCCTATCTTTCTTCTTCCAAGCTCCCTCATAATGGCCTTTCTTTATATAATGTGAGAACGTATCTCCATACCGACAAATGTCTATGGTATGGCCTCTCTTCTTGCAGCAGTGACACACACAAAATTTATTTTTTGACTTAGACCTCCTAGTATTCTTCTTCTTTCTTCTTTCAGAGATTGTCTTATGATTTTCTTTGAGTGCATGTGTGGGCTCACCTTGGGACTCCACATTGTTTCTCTCCTTCAATCTACCACAATTTTGAGGTGGTAGTGGGATGACACCTTCACTCATTTCTTCTAATAATTCCTTCTCCTGATGAGAAACCCAACTCCATAATGTCTTTTACCTTTACAAAAACAATTTTCACGGTGATGGAATTTTCACTTATTCCATCAAATATTAGGCCTTGATGCTTCACCCAAGGTGTGACTACGATGGGGATCAGTATACCTTGTCTCCTCTTTCCTAGCCCTTGTCCATCATAGACCATTTTCTTTAGAATTTTAGAGCCAATACCTCTGGTATGCTTCACCAAGCTTCTCTTGAGATGTGTCTATGAAAGATGAGCATACCAATGTAGCCTCAGTCGTGGTGCTAGAATTTGCAATGGAAATGAAAGTTTTCCTTTCTCCTCAATTCTTTTGAAAATATGTTGGAATCCTTTCCAAGGCCTTCTCCTTCTCTACCAAATATTGTTGCAACTGCATCATCATCTGTTTGAACATATCCTCTTGCCAATTATCCATATGGATGGCCTTCTCACCAAGGTACACAGTGCTTGTCCCAATATGTTCTAACTGTTATGAGGGAGTATTGACCTTCTTTAAATTTATTCTTTATCAATGGAAATAATTTTGTAGAATTCTCCATGTGCTTCTCCAAATATTCCATCCTCTAATTAAACATATTAACCTGGGCCTTTACGCTCTCGTTCTCTTCACAAAGGTTGACATTGTTGGCTCATAAATCTTACAACTTATCTCTTCTTATTTTTCTCATGTTTCAATGTGCAATATTTTGTTCACAGTTCTCGAAGAAGTGTCTCGGTCAAGGATGTAACCTTGCTCTGAAACAATTTGATCTGTAATCAAGGGGCTCATATCCCACCCACTTCGCCAACACGAATATTAATGTGGAAATTTAATTTTTGAACTCTATCTCAATTCTGTCTTTGATATGTGCATATGGTTCTATGTCTTCTCTTGGAGGCTCATTATTCTACCTTCTACTCATCAATAACTGGAGATGGAATGTTGACAGGTAAAATATCTTCCAATAAACAATGGAGTACCTGAACTATGTAGTTGTTCTGTATGGAACTGGTCTTTTCTTGATCATGACCAGAATTTTCTTATAAGAAAATTGTGAGCATAAATATCAAATGGAGTTCACAAATAGGTTAGTTTATGGTATCTATTAAGTGGCTTGCAACACTAGCAGAGGTAATCCAAATATTTACATTCCAATCATCAATCACCTATTCGCTAGCTTAATAATCCAATGCATAAAGTGACCTATCACAGGGACTCATCCCAAGTTGCTCTCCATACATGTGGTGGTTGGTGCAATAAAATCACCACATAAGCCAAAAAACTTCCTAGGAGTGGTACTTGGTTCTCTCAAATCATGAGGGTGGAAAACAAAAAGAAATAATTGGAAGAGGTTTTTCTTGTTGCAACAGTTTTCGATGAAGAGCTTGGCTTACAAACATTAATTAACACATATTTTTTTGTAACATATATGATGCCAAAACTAAACAGATGTCTTTTTAATGTATCTTATGCCAAACCCAAACAGATTATTGGCACATAATCAATGGAATATCTCAAGTCAATAGTGGCTATTGATTGATAAGGTTTAATGTACCAAAATGATCATGAGATGTGTGGCAAGAGAGGGAATGCTCCAATACTGAAGGAGGGCGCTCAATGCCACACCATGTGTGGTGAGTGAATGAGGAAATTGGGGTTAGGTTTTATACCAACAATTTATATTTATCTAGATGGATTTTGGTGGCCTCCCACCTATTCTCACTGGCTCATTTTGACAGTTTTCCAGTTTGGTAGTTATTTTCTAGTTTCGGGTCCCCAACTTTCAGGGTCATTTTGACGCCCTAAACAACGTTTTTAGGGATCTCCATAGTCAAACTATAAACATAGTCAGATTCTGATAACAACATGTGTATTCCTCGGATATACCTTTGCAATGGGCTATAGTGCGACCTTTGCAATGGGCTATAGTGCGCCTAAAACGAAGATCATTTGCAAAAGTTACAACCCTGGGAAGTTGATCTGTACTAACTTATCCCAATGGGGCCCACATGACTTTTGTTACTTCATCTCCCAGGGTTAGGTTTTCAGATGTCTAGGGTTTTGGCACTCCAGTTTATTTTAAAAAAGGCTTGGAGAGCCTCATTGTAACCATCTTCTTGCGAATGAGCACAATTGTCACATCTCTTCTCAGAGATAAGCAACCACCATTCTAGAAAGCTTGTTTTCACTCTGCATTTTACAGTTTCAACATATTTTCTTATTGAATAGAATCCAGTTTTATTGTATCTCTGTTATTGTTCCTTCATATTTTGTGTTAAGCATAATAATAATCTATATTCATTTCATTATGCTCGTAACATCTAGATAAGTGGTATCAGAGCGGTCTGCTCCTTGTCATTCTTAATGCATGTCCCCGACGAGGTCAGGGTACAAAGAATGGGGTCTCGAGCTTGTTTCTCTTGAGGAAAAAATCTCTCGCACACCCATGTGACCTCTCATGGCGAGGGAAAAGAAAGACTATGAGATAGGAAATTATTTCCAAATGTTTCTTAAGGAATCCCTCACGCAACAGAGGAACAAGATGATTGATAGTTTCGTGCAAATCCTTCGGTGACTACCAATAGGCAATACATATTCCTGAAGTGGAGGTGTCGCCCCCTTCAAGGTACAAATAAACTTTGATATTCCTATATTTGAAGGTCAGATAGACGTAGATGCAGTAGATAAATGGTTGAATATACTAGAAGGGTATATTTTTGTTTATAACTTTTCGAATAGAGAAAAGATTACTTTTGCACTTCTCAAAGCCATTCCCCATGTCAAATATTGGTGGGAAACATTTTGTGAGAAAAACATAACAGAGGAAATCTCATTATTTATAGTCGCGGTCACCTGGGAGTCCTTCGAGGATGCTATTAAAGAAAAATACTACCCTGTCGGAAGTTATGAAGACCTATATACAAGATGGATCACATTGCAGCAGGAAAGAAACCAAGCAGTGCCAGAGTTCACAAATATCTTCCATACCTTGCGGACCAAGATAGGTATCAAATATTCTTAGCGACATTTGGTGCTCAAGTATCGCAGTGGTCTACATAGATACATCCAGGCCGAAATGGAATTTCTGGACATCTCATCCTTTGGCACGGCCTGTCGATATGCCATCAAAATCGAGTAGAATCTTATAATCTTAAACAACAGATGTGGCAATTTTGGCCTGGGAACCCCTCACAGTAAAAGAAAGGAAAGGGAAGCCCCAACCCATAGAACAAAGGACAGATAAAAAAAGGACATCCTGAGTGCACCAAGTCTAAGCCGCAAGCAAAGAAGGACATCAGAAAGACAAAGAAAGATATTGGGAAGTGTTACAACTTCCATAAGAGCCCCTAGAATAACACTGTTGATTGTCACTCAATGCAGTCACTGTTGGCTGAGGTGAAATCCTATGAGTCATATGCGGGTTACGACTCTAATTCATAACTAGGAAGGGGGAGACAGATCATTGACGTGGAACCTAGTGCCACCATTACTACCACCAACATCCAACTCGGTGTACTAGACGAGCCATAGGAAGGCGAGCACCTCTTTCATTCATAGATGTGGGTGAAAGGCACCCCAATACACTTCATCGTTGATAGAGGTATCCAGAAGAAACTCATATCAACAAAGGTCCTCAAGCGGCTATCCCTGCCAACAATGTTGCACCTACAACCCTACACTATTGGATGGCTCTGCCAAGGAAGCGATCTCCGCATCATCCAACAGTGTCGCATGTCGTACAACATGAAACCCTTCAAAGATGAGGTATTGTGTGATGTTTCTCCTCTCGAAGTTTGTAATGTTCTTTTGGGCCAACCTTACTTATGGAAACATCATGTTGTATATGATTCTAGGCCTCATAGTGTTATTATTACTTTGAATAGGAAGTTGTACAGTATACCCGAGGAAATCCCACCTAGTGTTATTTCCTTGATCTCTACCAACCAATGCAGGAAGGCCATCTCTCAAACCAAGAATTTCATCTTCTTCGTGGTTCACTCTTAGAGTGAGCATAAGATTGTAGCCACATCCAGAGCCTCCGCAACCGACCTCTCCACATAGCAGAAGCAAGTGGATAAGGTCATGGAAGAATACACAGATATCTTATCCTCACATACCGGGGTACCTCTGCACTGTCAGGTCAAGCATCCCATCGATCTGACCCTTAGCGCGCCTCTACCTAATGGGTTAGTATACCACTTCTCTCTATTAGAGAATGAGGAGATCAAGCAACAGATCCAAGAATTGCTCCACAAGGGGCACATTTGTCCCAAAGCATCAGCTTGTGGGAGCCCAATCATGTTGTTGCAAAAGAAATATTGTACCTAGAGACTTTGCATTGATTACCTGGCCCTAAACAAAATCACAGTTAGGAAATAGTACCCGATTCCCCGAATCAATGATCTCCTTGATCAGCTCAAGGGGGGAAAATACTTCAGTAAGATTGATCTAAAGTCTGGCTACCACTAGGTGCTAATAGAACAGACAGATGTATGGAAGACTGCCTTCAGGTCAAAATAAGTTATTTTTGAATGGTTGGTCATGCCCTTTGGGTTGAAAAATGCTCCATCATCTTTCATGAGGATGATGGAAGATATCCTGCGATATTTCACCAATACTTTTGTAGTGATGTATCTGGATGACATCCTCATCTACAATAAGACTTAGGCGGAACACTTGTAGCATATTCAACAGGTTATGCACACCCTGCAGAAACACAAGCTATATGCCAACTTTGAAAAATGCTCTTTTGGTATGGAGAAGGTCCAATACCTAGGCTACATCGTTGATCAAGATGGTGTGCAAGTGGGTCCAAAGAAGATCCATGTCATCTGTGACTCGCCCACCCCAACCACACTCGCTTAGCTTTGAAGCTTCTTGGGCCTTGCCAATTTCTATCACAGGTTTGTGTTCGGATTCTCCGATATTGCATGGGTCCTCAGCCAAGTAACCAAGGGTGGTGGTAAGGAAAAAATTGTGTGGGGCCTGTCCCAACAACAAGAGTTCGATGATTTGAAGCAGCGCTTGTGATCATCCTCAATGCTTTCATTATCGGACCTACAAAAACCCTTTGAGATAGAGACAGATGCTTCAGACTATGTTGTGGGTGCGGTTCTCACTCATCATGACGACCCCGTGGCCAATCATAGTGAGGCACTATTGGATGTCATCTGTAAGTACCCTAATTATGAAAACGAAATGTAATACATTTTTCAAGCCTTCTTCTAATGGATACATTACATTCTTGGGAAGGAGACAGTCATCCACACTAATCATAAACCACTATAGTTCATGCAAACACAAGGAAAATTGCAATGACCACCATCATAAGTGGTCCACATACTTGCAACATTTCCACCTCAACATCAATTATAAAACAAGAAGTACCAACTGAGTCGTTGATTTCCTCACACGACCTCCAGTCATGGAATTCACCATGGTGCTAGAATCTTCTGGCCACGAGACCTTTGAATGGCCCCACCTCTATGAGACAGAACCTAAATTCTCCACCACCCGCCAAATGTTGGGTGAAAAGTCAATTGTCGCTAATTTCCATCTTCAAGACAGGTTTTTGTGCCATCTGGGCCATATTTGTGTTCCATCAAGTGAGCGAGTGAAGCCGATTTGGAAATCCCACTATAGTCATGTTGTAAGACACTTCGATGTCAAAAAGACAATGGCAGTTCTACAGAAACATTTCTACTGGCTGAAACTTTGACAAGATGTCAGCAAGTATATCATAACTGGCAATGTGTGCGTTATTTCCAAATCAAAGACTAAGAAACAAGGCATGTACACCCCTCTTCCTACTCCTGACAGGCCATGGGAATCCATCTCAATGGACAACATGTCGAGCATTCCGTTCACCAAGAGGGGAAATGACTTTGTTTTTGTGTTTGTTGATTGCTTTTCCAAGATGGTGATTTTGGTCGCCTACAAGAAGAGCATCACAACAGAGGCCACTACCAATATCTTCTTTGAATGAGTATGGGTACATTTTTGAATCCCACAAACCATTTCTTCATATCAGGACACTCAGTTCCTCAGTACATTTTGGTCGAGCCTCTGGTCACTGCTAGAAACCAAGCTCACCAAATCCACTGCATTCCACCGCAAGAAAAATGGCCAAACCGAGGTTGCCAATCAAATGATCGTGCATATCCCACGCATGTACAATTCGAAGCAACCACACACATGGGAGTAGATTCTTCCCTATGTTCATCATAGCTACAATTGATCTCTACATATCTCAACCAGCAACAACCCCTTTCATGTGGGATTGGGATTCTAACCATTGAGTCCCATGGATGTTGCACTACCCCTTTCAGTGATCCAAATTTATGCAGGAACGCAACATAATTCACTAATAACCATGAATACAAAGATGCAGTGGAAATAACACTTCATTTCATTAATATCAAAGAACTGAAATTTGTTTATAGACATAATATAAATAAACTAGCTAGGGCGTTGGTAGCTTATCTCTGAGAAGAGATGTGGCGGCTATAGGCCTTTGAACTCTATGTTACAATGAGGCTCGAATGCCTATATATTATTGATAAACAATTGAAACCCTAAACATCCAAAAACCTAACCCTGGGAGATGAAATGCCAGAATATGGGCCCCGTCAAGGTAAATTTGTACATCAATTTCTCGGGGTCGTAACTTTGGCATACTATCTCCGTTTGACACATATGATACATCATTAGAAATATATATCTGAGGAATACAACTGCTGATAGTGAATATCATGGTTTGGAATTGACTAATGTTCGTCAATCGTTTGATGCCCAAAAAACGTCGTTTAGGACCCAAAAAAAACTGCCAAAAATAGTAAATTGTGCTAAAATTAAGGAAACTAAAAAAACAAAAGAAACAATGGTCAGGATCCAAGTGGAATAGGATGGTGGCCACCAATATCCACCTGGATCATGCAGCCACCCCAATCGACTCGTCACCTACTCCAAATGAAGCTGACAAATCCACTCGGTTCATTGAGCAGATCCAACACATCTACCAATAGGTTCATGATATTTTACAATGTCCAATTCTAAGTACAATAAACTCCATGATCAACACTGGGTGCCACATAAGTTTCAGATGGGATACAAATTTTGGTTTCACTTGCAAAAAGAATTCCTTAAAGGGTCCCATCGAAAGATTCTCCCACTCTGTTATGTACCTTAAATTATCACCAAGGATGTGGGTAACAATTATTTTGAGCTCAACATTCCCCCTTTCCTTGGCCTGCACCCAGTGTTCAACGTGGCTCTCCTTCAACCATATTTCCCACCATTATTGGACACCTCGTAGATAACATAACAATTGACACAAACATAGCTCAACCCTGACTTCATGTAACATGCATCTAGTGATCAAATTGGGGACACATAGGTCAAGGGAACTGACCAACAAAGGATCCATCTTTATCGAGTTGTCAAAGCAAGGAAACTCTTGCACCAAGGCAAGTGGATCACCCGGGGCCAAATTCAACAGAAATTTCCTCATCTGATGGGGGAACTCAATGCAATGGATACCATTATTCATAAGGGGGAGGATTAATCCAGATGGATATCGGTGGCCTCCCAACTATTCGAACTAGCTCATTTTGGCAGTTTTCCAGTTTGGTAGTTTTTTTCTAGTTTTCAAGTCCCCAACTTCTGGGGTCATTTTGAGGCCCTACACAACGTTTTTAGGGATATCCATAGTGAAATTATAAAAAGATTCAAAATCTAACAACAACATGTGTACTCCTCGGATATACCTTTCCAACGGGCTATCGTGCACGTAAAATGGAGATCGTATGCAAAAGTTACGACCCTCGGAAATTGATGTATTAACTTACCCCAACAGGGCCCACATGACTTATGTCACTTCATCTCCTAGGGTTAGGTTTTTGGATTTCTAGGGTTTTGGAATTCCTGTTTATTGTAAAAAAGTCTTGGAGAGCCTCATTGTAACCATATTCTTGCGAATGAGTGCAACCGTCACATCTCTTCTCAGAGATAAGCTGCCACCATTCTAGTAAGCTTGTTTCCACTTTGCATTTTATAGTTTCAACATATTGTCTTATTGAATAGACACCAATTTTACTATATCTTTGTTATTGTTCCTTGTGCTTCTCTGTTAAGCATAATAATAATCTATATTCATTTCGTTCTACTCATAAAATCTAGATCACATATTGTGTGTGATCTCTCCAAACCCACACCAATATGTAGTCCTGTAGTTGTAGAATCATATAGAGTTTTAATTGTCACTCAATAGAGAGGTCCACATCTTCTCTTTCTCTTAATTATAACACAATAACCCATAATATCTAACAAGTGTAGCTTGTGTTTTTTCTTTCCATCAGCTAATCATTCCTTTACTCAACAACCTTCTCATGGAGATGAGTAATGAATGGTTTTCCCATTGCTAGGGTAAAATCCTGGGAGCGTGGGACAACCAGACAGGTTGTGGGAAATGATCGACCATGGAGAATGGACGTGTGGAATATCCTCTAGCGCGAGGCTCTCTTAAGCTATATATCAGATGCAAGTCATGGAATGAAAGAAATCAAGCACATGGGGTATCTTCCCTCAAGTTAGGGTTCACCCACTATGTTTTGAAAACAAGAACAAACAAGTGTGTGGTCTCTCCTTGTTCTACGGTTTCCACAATATTTGTACGACAACAAAAAAATGAGCAATGAGTCTCTCCTCTCAAGCTAGGGTGGGTAGGATTATTTTAATTTAAGCTTAGACAAGGTTATTGGAGAGTGCAATGGATTATGGTCTCATTGGCATTCAAAGAGCATCCCCAACAATCTCATGGATTCACATAGGGATGGGTAAAATCATGGTTGAGTGTGGGATGAAAGGATACAATATTTGGGACCACTATGAGCAAGGAAATGATTCTTAGCATTCCCAGTAGGGAGTTATTGTTGGAACTCTCAATACATCCAAAGGTGAGTATTATTGGCTGAAAGTGTATTCTCCATTACCAATGTACTCACACACTCAATAATGAAAATAAGATGCAACAAGTTTCTCTACATCCTCTCATTAAGATAAAGAGAAGCCATTTAAATGATAACTAGAAAGCTATAATAAAACATACTGGCTAATTTAACCATACTCAACATAGAGGAACTAACTCAATGATACAATATTTTTACCTTGGAATCCAATTGGGAAAACCAGTCGAATGGAGCTCAGTATTCTTCCTCTTCAACTCTAAAAGTTTTTATAATTATCTCCTCTTCCTTGGCCAAAAACTCCTTTGAGTATGAGAGAGAGTGAATAAATAGGGAGAGCTAGGGGGTAAGGGAAAGAAAACAATGATGACTCTTCACTTCTCATTTCTTAGCCTTATCTCCTTATCATTTTAATTATTTTTCTTTAACTTTTTAGTTACATCATTATTTGGATTATTCCATGTAAATTTGTATTGTTTTAGGTGGCTTAAATAATCCATCATTACAATCAATTTGTTTTTCATGTACTAAGTCTTATCCACTCTTCAGTACGAAACCATTTCAGATCACACCTCCCCATTGAGAGGCTTTTTGGTTTCCAAAATCTCTATGAAACGAGTTTGGATCAATGTTGTATGCTTCTATGGAACATGGCTCTGACATTGGATCCTGGCTACAACACTAATTATTCCTATGGCTCTAGCTCGTGGCTCCAGCTACTGGCTCTAATCCTCAGCTATGTCTTTGTCTCTAGTACTGACTTGCTTGTTCCTTCAATGTAGCAATCTTCTCACTTAATCTCAACTTTGAGCAATCTCTGAATCTAAAATCTATACCCAACTCTCATTCCTATCTCCCTCTCTGGCTTGTAGACATTCCATCTTGGCTATCAACAAAGCTAGGTGGAATGTTGGTCTATTTAGTTGGACAGTGTGACCCCAACATGCTAACATCACACAACAACTTCTTAAGTGTGGTTGCATTCCTTTGTTGGGATGAGTTTCTTCTTGGCATGGAAACAACTCTTTGGTTCCTACACATACTTTCAATGCACATCATGGAGTCCTCAATAAATAATCCATGGTCATTAACCTCCATGCACTTATCTACATCATAACTCCACGATGTGGTTCTTTGGATGCAATACCAGAAACAAGAATTGGATTAAGGATGCTCTTGGCACCAACCTTTCATCCTTTTTGTTTGTTTTTATTCTCTCATGTGTTGCTATCTATCCTTAGAATTTTTTTTTTACTTGGACTTGGGATGCATGAAACTCTTCATCTTCTTAATTATTCACTTTCCAAATCCTTCTTCCGGTCGTGGGGTTTCTAGGATGAAGCTCTGGGTTAAGTCTCCAACACTTTGTTTCCCAATGTCCACTCAAATTGTTGTGGTGGAAAGAGTTCTTGTTGTTTCTATAAGGACTCCTTTCAATGTGCCTATGTGTATGTTGTTGGATTGTAGAAGCCTTTCACCATTCAAGTTATGAAAACAATCATGCATGCGAATCCTTTCTTGTTTCTTCCAGTAGAATCCCTCATGATGGCCTCTATTTCTATAATGTGAGCATGTATATGCATATCGACAAATGTTTATGGTATGGCCTCTCTTCTTGTAGCAGTGACACACAAGAAATTTCTTTTTTGACTTAGACCTCCTAGTATCGTTCTTGTTCTTTCTTTCATAGACTATCTTATTCTTGTCTCTAAGTGTTGGTGTGGGATGAGTATGGGAATCATCATTGTTTCTCTCCTTCAATCTACCACAAGTTTGAGGTGGTAGTTTTAGTATACCTAGGGTGCTAATATGGGGTACTGAATCAGAATGTGGTTATGTATATTCAATGTAAGGTGGACTAGGTCCACTATATTATTAAATAAGACCCATTATGGTAGTTAGATATAATAAATGTGAGAATGATATCTAGAAGGTTCCTAGGAGATAGAGAGAGCTATATAAAGAAGTGGAAGAAATGTATTGAAGCATAGTGAATAATATTTCTATTATGCAAGCAAGGATTGCTTGAGGATTGTATCCTTCCTAAAGGATTAATATATGGTGTTACCCTACCTCAAGGGTTTTGACTATTTCTTTTGTTCACTATTTTGGTGAATGATTTGGATTATTCTTGTTAAGATTCTTGGTGATTTATGAATTATATTTTCAGATATATTCAGGGACTAACAATTGGAATCAAATCACTTTCCTTGGCCAAAGAAGGGAAGAATTTTTTGGGTCATCTTGCTGATTTTTTTTAAAGGAAAAAAGAGGGTGGTGCACTTCATGTCTAGATATGAAACTTTATGAGAATAATTTTCTAAATATATATATATATATTTGAATTCCTCTCGGAAAAATACCCAATTTAAAAAAAAAAAATTGACCGAAACGGAGTCCGGAAAGTGAAGCTATCAACATTTTAAATTCGACTGTTTTTCAAGGTTTTTCTGGAAAAAGCCGCGCGATTCGCACAATAAGTTATAGTTCTATTTTTGGGGTTTTCATAGAAATATGTATTTTACAGGAAATTCTAATGGCCCTAGTATTGAATAAGTCATAAAACATAGGAATTCATTCAATAAAGAGAATTTGAAAGTGGTGATAAATTTGAGTTTACAAGGTGATGCAACCATTTGGTGGAATTTGCTTAATTATAGAAAAATGATGGCACTCTCCAATGAAGAATTTGAAAAATTATTTTTAGAAAAATGGTCTCATGCTAAGAGAAAAGAAAGAAGCAAGGGTTTATTTTTATGTGTCAATTCTATATTACAAGTTCATGGATGTATTCATAAAGAAAATATCATTGTTTCTATTAACCCTAGTTTCCTGCATAATTTTATCAATGTTCAGTTGGTTAATAAATTGCAAGTTCCTACAAAGAATGTTCAAAGAACACAGGTTGAGGGTGAAAATGTTTAAATTTTTAAAGATTTTAAGATCGCCATGGACAAATGTGGGTTGCATTCAAATTTTTATGCTATGGATATGGATGGAGTAGATATTGTTTTGGGATATTAATGTGCAAAAGAAGTTTTTGAAGTTGTGGTACAAGAAAAAGAAAATCACCTTGCAGGATGTGTCTCTTAGTAAGAAAGGTGGGTCCACGGTGGGCAACAAAGAAGTTATTGTAGAGTCTGAAGTTGAATAAAAAGTAGAGTCTACTGAAGGAGATGAAGGAAAGCCACATGAAAGACACAATAATGAAGCCAATGAGGTAATTGAATCAAAGACACAATGTGTTATAAAGTTCAAGAAAAAAAATAGATTCCTATAATTGTTGTATATTTCCATCCACATCATATAGAGATATAATAATCATCAAGGCAAGGGCATAAGATTCAACACATTTATGCACCAACAGGGCACCAAAAAGGAAACCAATCAATAGGTGCATGGAGGACTACCAACATTGCATGAAGACATCTAGCTAACGAAAAAATCCCATGGAAACATAGGCACGATGCAGATCAATATCAGGGTGGCAAGGCTATAGTTTCACATCATGTTATTCTTCCATTAGGATGGATGGATGGTCATAATTGGTACCAGATGGCTACATTTCTTAGTCGATCATATTGTGTGGTTTATTCTCATGTTTTAAGGATGAAATATGTGAAGGAGGATGGAATGTAGTATACTTGGCGACATAATATGGGGCACCTAGGGAGGTACCGAATGGGAATGTGGTTATGTATATTCAATGTAAGGTGGAATAGGTCAACTATACTATTAAATAAGGCCCATTATGGTAGTTCGATATAATAAATGTGAGAAGGCTCTCTAGAAGGTTCCTAGGATATAGAGAGAGCTATATAAAGAAGTGTACGAAATGTATTGAAGCATAGTGAAGAATATTTTTATTTTACAAGAAAGGATTTCTTGAGGAGTTTTATTCTTCCTTAAGGATTAATATATGGTGTTACCCTACATCAATGGTTTTGACTATTTCTTATGTTCAGTATTTTGGTGAATGGTTTGGATTATTCTTATTGAGATTCTTGGTTATTTCTTAAGTATATTTGTAGATCTATTAAGGTACTTAACAGTAGTGGGATGACATCTTCAATCACTGCTGCTACTCCTTCTCCTAATGAGTATGCCAACTTCAACATGTCTTTTTCCTTTACGAAAATGGTTTTCATGGTGCTAGAAATTTAGGTTATTCCATCAAATCCTAGGCCTTCATGATTGGCCTAGGCGGTGACTACAATCAAGCTCAATATAAATTTTCTCCTCTTTTCTAGCCCTTGTCCATCATAGCCAATTTTGCTTATAGTTTAGATCCAACACCTCTGGTATGCTTCACCAAGATTCTCATGAGAGGTGTCTATGAAGGATGAGAATGCCAAGGTAGCCTCAGTCATGGTGCTAGAATCTGCAATGGAAATGAAAGTTTTCCATGCTCCTTTGTTCTTTTGGACATCTTCTTGAATCCTTTCCAAGGCCTTCTCCTTCTCTACCAACTCTTGTTTCAACGACATCATCAACTGTGTGAACCTATCTTCTTTCCAATTATCCATATGGATGACCTTCTCACCAAGGTACACAATGCTTCTCCCAATCTGTTCTGACTATTATGAGGGAGTCTTTCCCTTCTTTAAGTTTCTTATTTATCAATGGAAATTTTTTTGTAGAAGTATCCATGTGGTTCTCCAACTCTTCCATCCTCTAGTTAAACATCTTAACCTGGGCCTTCAAGCTCTCATTCTCTTATCGAAGCTCGATATTGTTGGCTCGTAAATCTTCCAAATTGTCTCTCCTTGTTTTTCTCATGTTCTAGTCTGCAATATTTTGTTCAAAACTCTTGAAGAAGTATCTCGGTAAAGGATGTAACCTCTCTATGATACCATATGATCTGTAATCAAGGGGCTCATATTCCACTCACTTCACCAACATGGATACCTATGTGGAAATTTAATTTATGAAATTTATCTCAATTTTATCTCTGAGATGTGCATATGGTTCTCTATCTCCTCTTGGAGGCTTAGTATTATTCCTTGCACTCATCAATAACCAACAATGGAATATTGACATGTAAAATATCTTCCAAGAAACAATGGAGTACCTCAACTATGTAGTTGTTCCATATGGCACTCGTCTTTTCTTGATCATGACAAGAATTTGCTTATAAGAAAATTGTGAGCACAAATATCAAATGGAGTTCATAAATATGTAGGTTTGTGGTATATATTAAGTGTCTTGCAACACCAGCAAAGGGAATTCAACTCCTTACATTCCAATTATCAATCAACGAGTTGCTAGGTTAATAATCAAATGCATAAAGTGACCTATCGCTTGGCCTCATCCCAAGTTTCTCTCCATACATGTGGTGGTTGGTGAAATCAAATCACCACATAATCCAAAACACTTCCTAGGAGTGGTACTTGGATCCCTAAGCTCATGAGGTTGGCCAACACAGAAAATTAATTGGAAGAGGTTTTGCTTGTTGCAATAGTTTTCGATGATGAGCTTGTCTTACAAACATTAATTAAAACATATTTTTTTGTAATGAATTTGATGCCAAACCCAAACAGATGTTTTTGTAATGTCTCTTATGCCAAACCAAAATGGATCAATGGAATCTCTCATCTTGACAGTGGCTATTGATTGGCAAGGTTTAATGTCCCAAAATAGTCATGAGAGGTGTGGCAAGAGAGGGAATGCTCCAACGTTGAAGGTGGGTGATCAATTCCACACCACGTGTGGTGAGTGAATGAGGAAATTAGGGTTAGGGTTTCTACCAACAAGTTAGACTGTGTGTGAACTCTCAAAACCCACACTAATATGTAGTCCCGTAGTTGTAGAATAATATAGAGTTTTAATTGTCACTCAATGGAGAGTTTCCACATCTTCTCTTTCTCTTAATTAAAACACAATGACCCATAATATCTAAAAATTGTAGCTTGTGTTTTTTATTTCAATCAACAAATCATTCATTTACCAAACAACCTTCTCACGAAGATCAACAATGAATGGTGCACCCATTGCTAGGGTAAAATCGTGGGAGTGTGGGTCAACCAGACAGGTCGTGGGAAATGTTGGATTGTGGAGAATGAGCATGTGGACTCTCCTCTATCCAGACTTCACTCTCAACATTTAGACAACAAAGAGAAACATTAGAACATAAGAGAGAAATAATGGTAGTCTATTCTTAGTTGGGGATCATATGTAAGTTGTGGAAAGAAAGAAAACAAGAGTGCGGGGTATCTCCCCTCAAGCTAGGTTTCACACACTATGTTTTAACAAAAAGAAAAAAAAAGTGGGCATTCTCTCCTTGTTCTAAGGTTTCCATAATATTTGGACAACAACAAAAAAATGAAATTAGAGAGACTGAGACTCTCTTCTCAAGATAGGGTGAGTAGAATTATTTTAATTGTAGCATAAACAATATTACTAGAGGGTGAAATGGATTATGATCTCATTAGAAACAAGAGAACATCCCTAACAATCTCATGGATTCCCAAAGGTATGGGTAAAATGGTAGTTGAGTGTGGGCTGCAAGGATACAATCTTTGGGATGCCCACGAGAAAGGGAAGGATTCTTAGCATGCCCAGAAGGGAGTTATTGTTGGAATACTCAATACATCCAAAGGTGAGTTTTATTGGCTGAAAGTGTTTTCACCATTACCAGTGTACTCACACACTCAATAATAAAAACAATATACAACAAGTTTCTCTACATCCCTTCATTAGGATATAGATAATCCATTCAAATTATAACCACCAAGCTATAATAAAACTTAATGGATAATTTAATCATACTCGGTATATATAGAGGAACTAACTCAATGAGACAATATTTTAACCTTGGAACCCAATTAGGAAAACCAGTTGAATGGAGCTTAGTATTCTTCTTCTTCAAGTCTCAAAGTTTTTACAATGCTCTCCTCCTCCTTGGCCAAAAATCCCTTTGAATATGAGAGAGAGTGAAGAAATGGGGAGAGATAGGGGTAAGGGAAGGCCAACAACCATGGCTATTGACTTCCCATTCCTTAGCCTTCTCTCCTTGTCATTTTCATTATTTTTCTTAAACTTTTAGTTACATCGTTATTTGTCGTATTCCACTTAAAATCACATTTTTTTTACATGGCTTACATATACATTATGATTGTCAATTTTTTTTGTAGGTACTAAGTCTTATCCACTCTTTAGTCCAGATCCATTTTGGATCACAAGTGCCCATGATAAATTTGGAATTTATGGTATTAAAGTATGCACAATATGTGCAATCTAAGTTGAAGAAACCTTGAATTCCATAAAATTTTGTTCTAGGTGACCAGAAGAGATTTGGAATTTAAAACTTTATTCTAGGTGACTAGGAGAGATTTGGACTTTAATGATGTTACTTTTATGCTATTAAAATACCATGATTCAAATAAAAATATAATCAAATTGTAGTTTAAGAGACATGGCTAATATTTTGATCATAATCGTTAATTGATATGCTAGTAACCCTCATTAGGCATGTTACCATACTTGTTGACTCATAGGTGGTTTAATAACACAATTGTGTGCTCGTAGGTGGTTTAATAAGACAACTATGGATAATTGTCTTGGATGTGGGATTATCTTATAGCCATCCATCACATGTGACCTTCCTCAGTTTACTATCTATGTAAACATGCATCAATCTATGCACATGCATCTATACACCTTCTATGTAAACATGCATCAATCTATGCAAATGCATCTATACACATGGATGCTTTTGTTGATCCTCCACCAACCTCCCCAGGCCTCTCTACCAACTTTTGGTGTTGCTTCATGGAATGCACATAAATTTGGGCCTCTCCACTAGATTATGGTGTTGCTTCAGAATTCCATTGAAAATCTACATAATTTAACCTCTTTGAACTTGGATTCAAATCGATTCTCTGGAAAGTATTGAAAATCTACGTCGGTTGTCTTTCTACACACTGAACAACAATACGCTCTCATGGGATATATGAAGTAGCTAATGACCCTACATATATCAGATAATTTCTTGATGGGTAAGATTCCTTCCTCATTAGAAAATATTGTTGAAAATACTAATACAACTAAGAGGGGGGGTGAATCAGTTGTTTATAAGCTTAACCAATTTTACACCTTCTTAACAATTATTAATATTTCTTCATGTGTTATCAAGCAACATACAACATATGGACAGTAAGAGTAAAAATCATCAGTCACACATAAAATACACACAGAGACAGAT
>SNQJ01S0097815.1:54987-69148 GCA_010110895.2 Picea sitchensis | reverse complement strand
ATGAGGGAAATGTATTGCGGCTATGTATGTTGGCTAGTATTGTATTATGAGAGAGGAGACTGTGAGAGAAAGAAGAGGAAGTTACAACGGGTTTTGCTGTAGGTTGTATCCCTTCATTTTGATGGATAATAATAAAGAAAGGACCTGGCAATTTCTAGGGTGGACGTAGCCCACACTGGGTGAACCACGTAAATCTATGTCTCTCTTGTATTGTGTATCTTTTGTGTTTTGTTTCCACATTTATTTTATTTTATTGCTCCACGGTCTTGTTTTTCTAACAATGAATTCATCGTAGATGAGGGAGTAGGATTTTTTGTACCTGTTCTCCCATAAGACACTGAAATATACATGGACTAGGAGCTCTGCGACATTCCAGGTTAGGTTCATGCTGATGGAGACGTTTCTAGCGCACATGGCATCCAAAAAATATGATGCCATGTAAAAGGCTGGAGTCTCTCCTTCTTTCGGTGTCTGAGCCTGTTGTATGCATATGCTCAGTTGCCTAGAAATAATGGCTCCCCAATTGAAGACGCTCCTAGAGATAGCTACTGTGTATGCTAGAGGCATCCATGCCTCTGGAAACCTGGAACAATATTTCTCCCCATACAATCAACATATGAGTTCCATTAGGAAGATGTATGGATCTCTTAGGTTGGCCATTTGGTACTAGCCGGAGGTCTGGTTGGTGTATTTCTTATCTTCCTTCCACCATGAAGCCATTATCTGGATGGTGTCGTGGCGCTCGTAGAATTTCATGACAAAATTAGTGTTCAGTCGCTCCTCTGTGTCTCTGAGCTTGTAGTACTTCTAGACCTCCACCAGAATAAAATCTTCGACACATCCACCATTTTCATGGTTGATTAGGCACTTCTGTGTGTCCGTGTGGTCGATGTGCCATTGCAGCAACTCTATACAGGGGAACACCGAGGTTCTGCTTGCTACCATGTGTAGGTACGACCATAAGATATTCTGCAATACCTGGTCGTCGGGCACTCTTACATCCATTTCACTGTGTGGGATGTATTATGGAAATTCCTCTAGACTGATCTTTTTGAAAAGTTATCCCCAATGTGAGAGTGCCTTCTTGGTCCCTGTGCTTGCCTCTATGTCTCCGAAGGCCGGAGGTTGAATGAATTTCTTTTTTGTGGATATTTTAATAATTGGTTCTGGTCTTGGAGAAAATTCCAATTGTTTCACGACCCCTAGAGAAGAGTGTTATCCTACCTCTGGTTATTTCATCTTAAGCGCCCTCAGAGATCGCCTAGTGGTTGGCCTTCTTGGAAGCATTGTCCCTGCAATAAAAAATCAATCCTTTAGGGCCTGCGTACATAACAAAACTGGACACAAATGTATACATGAAGTGAAAACATGAAAATTCAAACTGGTACATACCTGTAACGCTTGCTAAACCTAGTTTTGTTATACTCACGAGATCTTAGACGCTTTGAATTGCTCATCTCGCTTCTCTGGATGCTCTGAAACTCCTTTGCGCGTAAAATGTTTTCCGTTCAAAATGGACCAAACGAATTTAAACTGAGGAAGAACTTACCTTGTCGTATCAACCATTTAATTTGGGTGATGAGTGGAATTCAAAACCAATCTTCTGCCAAATATCTGCAAATTAAATTCATCGTGGGTTGATGGTGGAGGCGCGAAGGGTGATGTGTTCAATCAGTAATTTCAAACGACTGTTTTGATTCACACACGAAGTAGCAACTAATGCGAGATTTGGCATTAATTAACCACTTAAAAGATCAGAATCTAATCGTATCTAGCGCTAAAATGTCCCATCGTGTCACTTTCTTAGTTGGTGGATCGGGGATCGGTGATGTGCTATGAATTTTTTCTTTGATATCCTTTTGCAGAAAACCTCCGACACCGATCCATTTCATCGTACGGTGCTGACGTTGAAAACTGACTTGGAGGTGTGACTTGAACCTGAGTAACAAAAATGACTCAGGGTTGATCTAGGCCGTATGATTCCTTCAGTATGGAAAAGACACATGGCGTTAAAGACTAGTGACTTAATTTGCGCATATTAGTCGGAGTCGGGGCTTTCTTCAAGTTGTGCGTTCTAAAATAAATATGGGTTCGCCGATGCCGAAAAGGTATCGGGGATCAATGATCGAGGATAAACCCATCGTGTATTTTCCTGTGTTAGGTTATTATAAAATTCACCGATGCCAAAATGCTTCGGGGGTCGGTAATCGGGGAAAACTATTTAACATAGTCGAAATGTTCGCCGTGATTCAATTTTCTCCAATTCCGACGACCACGTCGGGTATCGACTATTGGCGATATCATTTCCTTTTTCCTTAACATTCTCTCCCTTCGCCTTTTACCGATGTCGAATTGGATCGGCTATCGGTGAGGTCTATGTGTGATACTTGTTGTGTAACAAAACTCCCCTTTCACCCATACCAATGAAAATCGATGCTCAACGATTGAGGTTTTCCGAGTGTTTCCTTTTCACCTCTTGATTCCTTCTGATGTCGAATCTTGAGTGCGTCGGGTGAAGTGTTTGGGCTGTTGATTCCTCTCTTAAGTGTTAGGCCTTTTTAAGTCATGAATTTTTCATAAATTTAAGAAAACTTGAATAGCTAATGAGTGTTAAGAGAGAAAGAAAAATCAAAACATTTCTCAGAAGGAAATCAAATTCAGACAGTGCAAAATCAAGTGGTACCCAAAAAGTGAAAAATTGACATAGGCTTTTTAGGGTGTGTTGAGTGCTCAACAAATGGCGACTTACTGGGCGAAAGAAAAAAAATCTATTCCTTCCTCAAGCTTGGCTGATGCAAAAGCTGATTAGGGACCTAACTAGTTTTCGTCAGAGCATATTTTACCCTTGCATTCCAAATTTCCCCGGTTGATGCATATGGGCCTACCTGTGGGGTTTTTTAACCTTTATTCCACCTTATTTTCCTATAACCTTTACTCATGCCCCCTTTTGACAAGAGTCCAGTAAAGAATTCACAGGAACTAGGCCTTTTATTTACCTTTATTCATTTATACGGTGTTTCTCTGCTGCCAGCGAGCATCCATAGCCCCGTTGGAGATATCTGCATACCCTCTCCTACTTTGCGCTGATTTGATATAGTTGACTTCTACTGTGACAAAATGCCCCGAGTGAGAAGGAGAGGAGGACATTTGTTATTTGTAAGATGGGATGGTTAAGGTGAAACTTACTAGCTTTGTTTTTGAGGTCCATGTAGTCCCTTCCAGCTTACCATCTTTCCCTTAAGGTTTTTTATGAGACCAATAAGCAGACGCTTTAGCATGTCTCAAGAGTTGTTCATCTGCGCAAGTTAGATAAAGAATTTCTTGAAACAACTGTAGGATCCTTAATGTTTCTTGTGTTTGTATGTGAGTGACGAGTTAGGAAAAGAGTTCGCTGTGTCACCTGATTTGAGGTCAACCATTTTCTTGCTAAACACAATCTTTCAAAATATCAGAAGCACAATCGAAAAAGATAAAACAAAACAAATGTGTAATTGCAAAAGATAAAATGACGTATCTGGAATAACACAAAAGTGAGATTTTTTTCTTAATGAAAGTATTGTTTGAGGGATTGGCCATTCACTAGGAGAGCATCAGGTCCCCCCCTCAGATTTTGTAGTCAATATGTGCCCGACCCTATCTTCTCGACCACCTGCAACAGCCTGAGCCATAGATTCTGAAACTTAGAATGTTTTCCTTTAGTCTCATTTGCTCTGTACCATTTTAGGAGTAGGTCTCCTACCTCAAAATTATTCTCTTTAGACTTATGCTTATCAAACCACCTTTTAACTATCTGTTGATGGGCTATGAACTTTGATTTGGATTTCTCCCTTTCTTCTTCTAGCATGAGTAGGGTGTCAATTCTTTGTTGTATGACTGATGAGGGCTGCCCTCTGGAATCTTGGGCAATTTGAAGAGATGGAAGATAAATCTCGTTCGGGAGAATGGATGCCTATCCGTAAACCAGAAAGTATGGGGAATTCCCTATAGCTTCCTTGGGTGTGACTCTATCGGCCCATAAAGCATTATGAAGTGCATTATGCCAATTCCTCTGGTTGTTTGCAACTGTTCTCTTTAATATTCTTACTAACTTCTTATTAGTTGATTCTCCCACTTCGTTTCCCTGTGGATAATAGTTTGAAGAGTATCTGATTATGATTCCTTTGTCTAGAGAAAACTATGTTAATAGGGTGGAAGAAAAGTAAGCCGCATGATAAAAAAAAAGGACATAAGGGACACTGAACCTTGTGATTAATTGTTGTTCTATGAATTGGAATACCACCTTCTCGTTTACATGAGTTAGAGGAATGGATTCTGCCCATTTTGTGAAATAATCGGTGGAAGTGAGTATGTACTTATGCTGTTTTGAAGAACTTGGTGTGATTTCCCCTATGACATCTAACCCCAATTTCTCAAAATGCCTAGAAATGGCCACCAGTTGGAGTGGAACCATTGCTCTCTTCTCCCTCCCAATGCTTATTTGGCAAGTTTTACAGTTTCTAGAATATGTGTGAGCGTCCTTGAACAAAGTGGGCAAATAATAGCCAAATATCAGTTTCTTATGAGCGGTGGTGTCCTTGGAAAAATGTCCACCTGTAGGACCATCATGGAGCTCCTTCAGAACCTTGTCTGCATCTTTGCGTTCAAGACATCTTAAAAGTACTCCTTCGTAATTAACCCAAAAGAGTACCAAATTTACGAGACGATATTATGCAGACTTTAACCTGAGAGCTCTCCTTTTCCTAGGGTTTAGGTTTTCTAGGCAAGCCCCATGGTGTAGGATATAAGTAAATTTCTCATACCAAGACTCTTGCCCTGGGGAGATGTATGAAGCTTCACCACACCATAAGGCCATTTCATTCTCCCATCCAGGCTCTTCATTTACTTGGTCCTGAGCTTTGGCTGCCAGTTTTCATAATCCTTGTCCTTTAACAAGTTTAGCAAGTTTTATATCTAGATCAAATTCTTCGACCACTTCCATCCAATTTCCTCTTCTTTCTCCCATCTCCTGTTGAGTAAATAGGGATCAGACTGCAGGGTGAGGTACAATTACTTTGGTGTGGTTCTTGAGGATGTAAGATCTGAAGTTTTTTACTGCCTTATATACTGCATAGGCCTGCTTATCTATAGGAGGATAATTTAGTTCAACCCCTTGAATATTAGTGCTCATGAATGACACATGGGATTCATTGTTATCATCATCATTCTGAGTTAATACTGCGACTAACGATTGGTCGGAGGCGAAAGTATAGAGGAAGAAATGTTTGTTGAAATCAGGACTCCACAACACTGGAGCTTGAGATATTGTCGTCTTAATATTGCTGAAGGCCTCCTTCCGTTCATCATCCCACTTAAATTCTGCATCTTTACGAATCATTTTTTGTAAGGGTTTGATAGTTTCCACGAAATCACGGGTGAATTTCCTTACAAAATTGATTTTCCCGAAGAACGATTGCAAAGCTTTCTTGTTGTGAGGTAACAAAAGTTGAGATATAGCTTTTATCCTTTCTGGATCTATGCGAATGCTTTCTTGAGATATAATGTGGCCTAACAACTTACCTTCCTTGACACCAAAAATAGTTTTCTTAGGGTTTAAAGATATGCTGTATTTCCTACACCTTTCAAAAATATGGGTTAAATGTTGGATGTGGTCTTCTCTATTCTTTGAATACACCATTATGTCATCCAAGTAAACTACAACACACTTGTTTATTAGCCCTCAAAATGCTACATCCATGGACCTCTAGAAGGTCACTCCTGCGTTGACTAACCCAAAGGGCATGCGTTTATAAGCAAACGTTCCCCACTTGGTATGGAAAGTAGTTTTTAAATGGTCTTCCTCTGAAACTAGAACCTGGTTGTAACCTGAGAAACCGTCCAGTAAGGAGAAAGTCTTAGAGCCAGACACGGTCTGCATGAGTTTCTCCATTGGTGGAATTGGGTAGTTTTCCTTTTCTGAAGCTCTGTTGAGGTTTCTAAAATC
This sequence comes from Picea sitchensis, assembly GCA_010110895.2. Classification (NCBI taxonomy): domain Eukaryota; kingdom Viridiplantae; phylum Streptophyta; class Pinopsida; order Pinales; family Pinaceae; genus Picea; species Picea sitchensis. The sequence goes on along the minus strand of SNQJ01S0097815.1, from coordinate 63,168 downwards.
TATGCATAGGCGGATCTCCCCGAACTTTTTCCTTACAGGAACCAAGTTTTCTACCCACGCAAAGTGTCTAACCTGGAAGATAATCTTGGCATCCAACAATTTCTTAAACTCTTGACACATGAGAGGTTCCAGGGAAAGGCGATACTTTCAGAGATTCTGTTGGAAGGGTTTAACTTCAGGTTTTAATGGGATAGTGTGTTGAATGATATAGGTAGCATAAGTTTTCAGGTCTCAATAGGACCACCCAAAGATATCTTGATACTGTCTGAAGAGTTTGAGATAGGCCTTTCTTTCTTATTTAGATATGGTCTTGCCAAGGTTTACATTTTTTGCGTTTTCCGGGGTTCCGAGATTTATAGTTTCATGCATGGGACATGAACTATCGGTCTTCGTGTTTTTCGACCCCTTAAATCTTTCTTTTAGGTCAAAAAGGTTTTCTAAATTAGCTATTCCCCTCGGTATCATGTGAGACTTCGATTTGTCGCTCGACTGATTTGTATGAGGATCATTTTTTGTTGATTTTTCCTGGAATACTTCATCATCAATGGCCAAGTCTTTAAAATTGTCTTGATTTGTCAGAAAGTTTATAATCTGTTTGTCTCCTTCGAAAACCTTCCAATTATAAATATTTTTGGGCACCAAGGGTTTATAAAAAACTCTACATTGAACCAAGAGGCTTCATAATCCTCTAGAGGTGATAGCCTCGAAGCAGCGGTGGCCGAAGAATCAACAAGACTGGTCTTTGCTCTAGGGATTGCAGTAATGTTGAAAGCTTTAAAATATCGATTAGCTTGTGCACTTCCTGTTGGTAATTATTCAGGTGTGGAGAGTTGAAATGTATAATATTCGTTATTTTCCTAAAAATGATTTCAAAGTCTTAGAAAACCTTCAATTCTTGGACGTTTAGGTCTATGGCTTTCTTTAACCCTTGTACTAGAGCTTCATACTCGACAGTGTTATTTGTGCATTCAAATTATAGTCTACAAGATAGGAAATGTCATTTTCCCTTCGGATTAATGAGGATACACCCTACTCCTGACCCTTCTTGTGATTTAGATCCATCAAAATATAGGGTCCAAATTTGTGGTCAAAATGTATCAGTTTCCTCTTTCCTGTTAATTTCCTCTTTTCCTCCTCTTAGTTCGGTGACTTCTAACGCAAGTTCTTGTCCGAAGAGGGTTTCTTCCGGCATCGTCGACAACTTCTCTCGAAAAATCATTTTGGAGTTTTGAGTAAGAGGAACATTAGATGAGAGATAGGAGAAGTTCTCGAAGTAGGAATCACATGAATAATTGCCTAGCACAGGGAAATCCATCAATGAAGGTTTGTTTAGGGTTTCTAGGTCAGTAACAATATGTTTTAGATATCTTTCCCTATCAATTCTGATCATATTTTTGTGTCCCTTTAAGGGTAGCCAAAGGTGTTCCCAGTCTGTGCTAAAGCATCTATTTAACTTTTCAGACCAATCTCGACTTAACAACAATCCATAAGCTTCTGGGATATCTACTATGATAATGTCGATTACTTGCACAAATTTAGGGTGAGTCACTATTCTGATCATCACATCTTTCAGTTCTCCCATAACCTTCACTTGGGTTTTGTCTAATTGTATTACATATTTATTGCTTTTGAGAGGGAAGACGTTTAATTTTTTTCAAATAGACAAGGGCATAACATTAGAAGATGCTCCTGAGTTGACCAAGCAATTATGGAGGTTTCTGTTGAAGACTTCAAATGTTAAAAGGAACGGTGGAACACAATGTTTTCCCTTCTTATCTTTAGAACATGCGTTCACAGTTGGTTTATCCCTTGGATTTGTGGGAGTTAGACTCCCCTCTTGGTCAGGGTTTGTTGTAGGATTTTCTATTGATTTCAAAGCTTGTAACAAAAAGTCCTTTTGCTAAGGGATCCTACATATATCCATAACTAATATATTAGCCTTCAACTTCTTCAAATATTCTACTATGTTGTAATCCAACTTGGCTGATTCTCGTGTATGGATGTTTTTAGGATTTATTTGGGGAGAAAAAGGTGCTTTAGGGTGGCCAGGAGCTGATCTTCCTCCTGAAGTTTGGGTAGTAGAAAGGTCTTTCAAGACAGGTTGACCCCTACTTCGTGTTTGCAAAGCCAAGACCTCTGCAGGTGGTTCTTGAACCTCAAACAGGTCATCGGAAGGCATAGCTAGGTTGGGATCCCATATCAACATGGTTGTTTCTTCTGGGGGAGAAATTTCATCTTGATAAAAAATGTTCATACTGGAGTTACTCAATTGTTCGGTCAGGGAGAATTCATCTAGAAACTGGTTGGCCATCAAATTCATGGCATGCACCCATTGAGGGAAGTCTCTTTCAGAGTGATTCTCTGGGTGATAAGTGCAAAAAGAGTCAGATGCTACATTTTCCAGATCGCTGTTTAGGTTGGCTGGGGGAGGTTCAATTTCTTTGAATGACGAATTGCTTGTAAATAAAGGATTATAGGGCCTTTGGCCTTGGTTTCCCTCCCTCACATTTCTCTTCATGTCTATGATTTCGTTTGACAACTTCTTGACCATACGTTGTATATCCTCTATGTCTCCACTTCCCTTCTCAAGAACTTGTTCTGTTTGTTTCCTCGGGGGTATAGTAAGCAATAGTCCTCTCCTGGGAGGAGGTTGAACTTATTTCTTAACTAATGAGACCTAGCCTTCTTTGCATCCCTTCATTTGGAATTCTATCATCTTGTCTTCTTCAGAATTCTCAGCTAGGGTTGGTTTGGCATCCCTCTTTACAAATATGGAAATAAAAGTTGGGAGAGCATTAGCGTATACTTCGATCTGCAATTCCTAAGTAGGTTTAGCCTTGGGCTGGAATTTGTTTAATATGCTGGTAAATCTTTGGTTAAAGTCTTTGACCCTTTCCTTTGAACTCATGGTGGTAGAGAACAACTCAACCATCAAATATCCCATAGTAGTTTCTTCTGCAAATTTATCTAGAATTTTTTTTTGAAACTTCTTCCAACTAGTTATGGATCCTACAGGTAGGTTAAAATACCACATGGAGGCTAAATTCAGGAACGTGTAGGAGAACAAACTGCAAACTACGTATTCATGTTGGATGTTCATTAGTCTAATATCTAGTATGAATTTATTGATATGGTCTTCGGGCAATCTTGAGGTTTCAGGGTCAAATTTAGGAAGTAATTTCTCTAGATGTCGGGGAAGGTTATGTACTCGTCCAGGGATGGAAAAAACATCTCTGGCCAACGAAGTTTGATTATCATAAGGTGTGTTTCCCCTTTCTTCATCGTGGTCATGGTTATATTCCATGTCTTCAAATCCTGAGTTAAACCCTTCTTCTTCCGAAAACTCATCAGGCTCGGAGAAGTTACCAGCTAGATTTTCGGGGATTAGATTTAGAGGATGTTCTATCTCGATGAGGGAGAAATCTATTAGGTCTTCTATTGCATGCACAAAAACCTAGTCTGGGGATTCGACTATTGGCCTACTTGTTTTTTTTCTTCGAGGAAGTAATGGAGCTAAGGGAAATGCATCGATATGTCGAGTGTATTCTCTTGTGATTCTTCTGAATTGATTCAATTCCTCATGAGTAAGAGCGTAAGGTATTTCAAGGAACAATTGTTCTTCCTCGTACTAGGGTGAGTTAGTCATTTCGGGAGTACTCAGTGTGTGTGGGATGTCCTGGGAATGACTAGCCATGCATGTGGGCTGTTTTGAATCTATAGACTGTCTGGAATGTTACACAAAATATATATTCATCCATTCATTCTTCAGGCCCTCCTTCTAGCGCCAATTCTATTGAGGGGTCCTAGATCCATTTAACTCAAAAATAGGAACCAAACTCGCTACCTAGGCCCAATTATACTGTGCAACGTTTATTAGTGGAATGGTTCTCCAGATATTGCGACCTGGAAAAATAATTGACGGGCTTTATGTTTTCTTGTGAAGGCTCTCTCCTTCAATTTGGACGTTCTCTTTTTTTTGTATTTTCTCTTAGGTAGGACTAATATAAGATGAATCTAGTATAAACCAACTAAGTGACAAAGTGGGAACAAAATTAACTATTGGAGAGGAGGCTGAGCTTGGGATAACCCTTACTCTAGCATGAAAACAATGATCATCTACTACATGCCTAGTACTAATACGTTAACCGTGTGGGTATTCCAATTACTGACTGAGATACAATATATCAGAAGAAAAACATGCATGAGATAAACAAAAGAAAGTAAAATAATTCACTCAACTCTAATCATCCATCACATAATAACACAATGACTTATCTTCATCATTAGAAAAAAGAATTGTAAAACATTGCATCAATAGATTTAGTAGCTCTTACTCATTACAACATTCATTCATGAGGCAAAATAAGAAATAATTATTCTCCACATCCAATCATGCACGCATTTGATGAAAACACAACTTTGTCTCTGGTCCCAAAAGGACTTCTTAATTAAAGGTAGCTCCGAAATAGTTCTTAACAAAACAAAAAAATGAGAGTTTCTTGCCTTAACCATCGACCCTTGGTAATAGGTCGATCCTCCTATTTATAACATACTACTAAATAAAAAATAACTAGTAAAGTGAAACTAAGTAAAACAAAATCGCCACATGGCACTCTCTCTTCTAACAATTTTCTAAGGGTCATCTCAAGATATCACTTAAGTGGGTGACTCTTCTCGTACTTCAACCAATTGATGAATATATCCTTGCATGTGTTGGCATACAAGAACATATGTTGTTCAATGGGGCCGAGTAAAATTCTCTTATCTCCACCGCTTGCACCCGTTACTTGACTATACTGGTACTTAACTGTTGCAACACAACCCAAGCTTTGATTGTGTGCTCCATAAACTGTCACACATGTCCTGGCATGGTGTCGGTCACCTTTTCTATTTCTTCGATCCATGATAAGTCCTGCTCGGCGTGCGACTTGACTATGTCGCGCAAGTTGACAAATTCATTGAGTGTGCCCAAATCTGGGAGTCTGATGTCTTTCATTACCCGATTGATATTTATCTAGTTTTTCTCACACTTGGACCACTTCTATTGAATTTCTCAGTGAGGTTCCTGGGACATTTTAACCCAATACTCAGTCAATTTTCTTATGCGGTCGACGCTACTTTCCATTAGCACCCAGATTCCGTGCTCTTCGGCGTCTTGGCCCTTTTGTACCACATTGATATATTTGATTCTGTCCGCGGCTTGTTGTTCTTTCTCGTACCACCTCTCCATATATTTTCACGTCACAAGTTCCATGAGGGTGTCTTCCTGAAGCTCGACTATACTTGTAGTGAATAGGTGCTGTTCATTTGTAAACTTGCCGTAGGTCTCCTTGAATTCGCTCCTTAGGTACATCGTGGCCTATGTGGTGTCCTGGTAGTATTTCGCCAAGTGGCCCAAATGTTCCAATTACTTTAGAGAAGAAACCATATACTCTTTATCTCTTTTATCTTTGTCTAGGGTGGCATCCGTGATCGCCATCCATACGCCGATGAGTTTAGATGTCTTAGCAAGCTCGGTGTTGATCAGGTTTTCCTCCATGGTGATGAGGATAGAGTGATACAGAGTAATCCTCCTCTTCTTGGTGGTTGTTTGGACGATAGCCTTCCTTTTACAATCATAATCTATAGCATGTATGTCTGCTACTTCATCCACAGGTTCGAGAATCTGCTGATCCCCCCATGTGAGTGTATTTCCTAGACTCTCGACGGTATATACTTATTCAGGGTTGGGTTTTCAAACTTCCTCCCTGTGTTCCGAAGGCCTGAATTCTGTCTGTCGCTCATCAGGGGTTTGAGTATCAGTTGAAACTAAGGAATCGGGGGTATGATGGGTACTTACTTGATCATCAATCATTGAAACACCAATTTCCTGTTGCAGAAGTTCTTCATTTTGTTCGCCCGACCTCGACCCGTCTTTTAGACCGTCTGCTTGTCTTTGTGGTGCATTTGGAAGCTCAGTGTCTAAGACACTCTTGAATTATTGTTTGGTTTGTGGGAGCCCATGAATTTGAGAATCAGGAACTGGGGAAGATATCTTCTCTGACACTTTTTCCTCTTCGATACGCACGGGGGTCACAAGGGATAACTCTAGGCTCTCATCATCATCATATATTTTTATCATCTCACTTAAGGGGTTTGACGGACTTGTTCTCTCTAACATTACGAATATCTCTGGTTGAGCTGAAACACCTGTCGGCGATCCGACTGGTGGTGTTGTAATCTTAGGGTCGTCTAATCTAGTAATTTCATAAAGGTCAATGAATTCAGGGCCGCTTGGGCCCGTCTGGCTTCTATCCGGATTGTCTTCAGGGAGCCTTGTCATGTTTATCAGGTTCGGGTCATCTTGCAACTAATCAATTATCCACTGTGCATGCTATAACATGAGTAGCCCCCTCTCACGCATGTCCTGAGCCATGAGGGTACCTCTACCACGCACTGGGGTACCTGGGGAATTTCTGCTACTTCGACCACTACCTGGGGAACTGCTGCTTTGACCACTAACATTTCTTCTCTGGCTCTAGGGGCCTCTTGACTCAATTTTTCTATGGTCGTTGCTTGTTTTTCCAGACTCATGGATATGAACTTGGTCATTTTGGGATTGACCATTCGTGCCACCACCTCATCCTAGTCTTGGGCATTTTCTGTGAACATCTCGTCTTCAAATTTGTCGTGGGCATATGGACAGTAGGACGAAACTTGAGAAGCATGTTTTAGGACTAGACCCTTTGGGTCGTGCTTGCAGAACTTGCTGGTATAGAATCAAAATTCTAATTGGTTCAGTCCTTCCTGCTTGGCTTGGGTAGTTTATTTCACTAGGTAAAAGTCGACATGGAATCTGTTAACTCCCAAAATGAAACCATTTTTTCGGTTGAATTTTGTAGGGGATGTCATGGTTATTGGTCGCGTCCTAAAGCTACTTTTGTGTTTTTATAGCTGAGAAATTTTTTGAATTTGGTTCAGTGAAGAAAATGGAAAAATATCAGATTTCGGTGGTTTGGGCGAGCCTCCAGCGTGCTCATTAACCACCGAAAGTATTCAGTTTCATCAGATAAGTGGTCGATTCAAAAGGCAAGCAACCATCGAAAAGGTTTGAACGGGCAAAAAGAAAGCTCGTGCTTTCGCACGAGCCAGATGTCAAAATTCATTGCAATGATGAGAAGTTCAAACCGCCGAAAGCTCGCGTTGTGGAAAGTGATGCTCGTTCATGGGGTTCAACCGAAAGGTTCAAAGCACCTGCATATTATCCACTACAATAATCATTTCCAAATCTGCGCTGAGCGGTGATAGACAGATACGGTTGCACGGAGCTTCCCTCCTTTCCAGTGGCAAATACATTCATCATTATTAACAAGTCATTCGTTCATTTTAAAACTCACTGTGTTATAATGAAGCCCAAAGATCGTTGAAGATAACTACCAACACGCGATTTTATCAGCAAATCGTGGTTTTCAAAATCTTGGTCCCTTTTTCTCGGGCGATTGGCATGGTGTCTCTGAGTTGAACTAGCATTTCGAATCAAGGAAATTTGATCGGGGTATTGGGTAAGTCTGTAAGCTTTCCTGTCAAAATTTCATAAATACATTTGCCCCCGAAAAGTTGAAGTTTCGGCTTTCCCTGTCAGACTGTCATTAAAATGTGTGTCAATATTCTATCACATTTATCAATCCTATGCTCTGTCAAATGATTTCACTGTTTGTTCATGAGTAATATCGACTGTATCTTTAGTTCCTAGAACCGTATTGTCCAAACACCTGGTTATCCACAGTTTCATATACAATCAGTATTAAACCATGGCAAAAGCAACCCCTGCTTTAAGGTCCGAGGTGGATGGTATGTGGTATTTTGAATAACATCCAGAGGTTGCAGAATGCTTTAAACAGGTCAGAGTTTTCTCATATTGTGAGAAATTAACAACCTTCGACCAACAAATTGCTGAAGCATTTACCCTCTCGTATGATGGCAGGATTGCCAAAATAGGCAGAGAGGAGTTCATTATAGATGAGACATCTATTGCCGAATACACAGGGTTGTCTAGGGCAGGGAATTGCTGGTTTAAAACCTCTTCACCCTCAAATGTTGAATTCAGATCATACCTGTTGCTAGTGCATAAAACGTTGACTTGGAAGAAGGATATTCCTATGTCATATCTTGAAACAAAGTGGCAGACCCTTCTGAAGGCGA
>SNQJ01S0097815.1:40582-54977 GCA_010110895.2 Picea sitchensis | reverse complement strand
CACTATTATCTATGTTGTCAAGCTTTGAATGGTTGTTATCCCATTGTTTAGCTCATAGCCTGATAATAAGTTTCTTGATTGTCTCTTAGACCCTACATTGTATTAGTTTAGTTACAATCTGTTCTCCACCCACTTTAAAGTTACCCGCTGATTAATCAATCTTTGAGAGCACTGTCTATTTGTTTATCATTTTCATGTTTGAATGCTATAAGCTGTATTGAGTTGTCCCATTGATCCACATTTACAAAATACAAAAACATTCATTTCTTAAGTTACCAAGCACCTTTGGTCTGCAACCACAAAGGGTTTCTTGGAGTGATAACAGAATCCATACAGTATAAACAACCACTTCTTATCTTTGACTAGGGTAGTGTTGTAACCTTGCAGGATGGTCTGGTAGCATATCTCTCCCACCACAAGTCGGTCAGGGACATGTGCTGGTAGGATATGGGGTGCTCCAGTGGCCCCAAATACCCTAAAGTAGGTATCACATTCGTCCATAGACTAGTGGTCGACCTTGGATATCACCTTTTTGGTCGCAACCGATAGTCTCAAACATTCTTTCTTGAAAATAATAGAATAAATGCGTGCGATGAATTCATTGCAGATGAAGGAGTAGGATTTTTTGTACCTGTTCTCCCATAAGACGCTGAAATATACATGGACTGGAAGCTTTACGACGTGCTAGCTTAGGTTCATTCCGACAAAGAAGTTTCTGGCGCACATGACATCCAAAAAATATGATGCTATGTAAAAGGATGGAGTCTCTCCATCTTTCAGTGTTTGAGCCTGTTGTATGCAGATGCTCAACTGATTGGAAATGATGGCTCCCTAATTGAAGATGCTCCCAGAGACAACTACTGTGTATTCTAAAGGCATCCATGCCTCTGAAAACCTAGAACAATCTTTCTCCGCATACAATCGACAGATGGGTTCCATTAGGAAGATGTATGGATCTCTTAGGTTGGCTGTTTGGTACTAGCGGGAGGTTCGGTTGGTGTATTTCTTATCTCCCTCCACCATGAAGCCATTATCCGGCTGGTGTCATGGAGCTTGTATAATTTCATGACAAAATCAGTCGCTCCTCTTGGTCTCTGAGCTTGTAGTACTTCTAGACCTCCAATGGAAGAAAAACTACGACACATCCACCATTGTCATTGTAGATTAGGTACTTTTGCGTGTCCGTATGGTCTATGATCCATTGCAACAACTCTATACAGGGGAACACCGAGGTTCTACTTGCTACCATGTGCAAGTACGACCTCCGAATATTCGGGAATACCTGGTCATCGAGCGCTCTTACATCCGGGTCACTGTGTGGGATGTATTCCAGAAATTCCTCCTGGATTATCTTCTGGAAAAGTTCTCCCCAATGTGGGAGTGTCTTCTCGGTCTCTGTGCTTGCCTCTATGTCTCCGAAGGTTGGAGGTCGAATGAAAACCATTTTTGTGGATATTTTAATAACCGCTTCTGATCTTGCAACAAATTCCAATTGTTTCACGACCCCTGGAGAAGAACCTTCTCCTACCTTTGGTTCTTTTAGCTTAGGCACCCTCAGAGATCGCCTAGTGGCTATAATTCTTGTAGGCATTGTCCCTCCAATAAAAAATCAATCCTTTAGGGCCTGTGTATAGAACAACATTGGACACAAATGTATACATGAAGTGAAAACATGAAAATTCATACTGGTACATACCTGTAACGCTTGCTAAACCTGGTTGTTTGATACTGATAGGATCTCGGATGCTTTGAATTGATCATCTCACTTCTCTGGATTCTCTGAAACTCCTTTGCACATAAAATGTTTTTTGTTCACAATGGCCCAAACGAATTTAAACTAAGGAAGAACTTACCTTGTCGTATCAACCATTTAATTCGAGGGATGAGTGGAATTCAAAACCAATCTGTCGCTGAATATCTGCAACTTAAATTCATTGTGGGTTGACGGCGAAGGCGCGGAGGTTGATGTATTCGATTGGTAATTTCAAACGGTTGTTTTGATTCGCACATGAAGTAGAAACTAATGCAATATTTGACATTAATTAACCACTTAAAAGCTCATAATATAATCGTATCTAGCGCTAAAACATCCCATCGTGTCGCTTTCTCAATTGGTGGATCGAGGATCGGTGATGTGCTATGAATGTTTTCATTGATATCCTTTTGTGTAAAACCTCCTATGCCAATTGATTTCATCGTACGATGCTGACGTGGCAAACTGACTCGGAGGTGTGACTTGGACCTGAGTAACAAAAGTGACTTGGGGTTGATCTAGGCCGTATAGTTCCTTTAGTCAGGAAAATAAACATGAGGTTAAAGACTATTGACTTAATTTGTGCATATTAGTCTGATTCGGGGCTTTCTTCAAGTTGTGTGTTCTAAAATAAAATTGGGTTCGCCGATGCCGAAAAGGTATTGGGGATCGACGATCGAGGATAAACCCATCACATATTTTCCAGTGTTAGCTTCTTCAAAAATTTGCCGATGCCGAAATGATTCGGGGGTCAGTGATCGGGGAAAACTCTTTAGCATAGTCAAAATGTTCGTCGTGATTCAGTTTTCTCCGATTCTGACGAGCGCGTCCGGTATCAGCTATCGACAATATCGTTTCCTTTTTCCTTAACGTTCTCTCCCTTCTCCTTTTACCGATGACGAAGGGGATCGACTATCGACGAGGTCTATGTGTGATACTTGTTGTGTAACAAAACTCCCCTTTCGACCATACTGATAAAAATCAATGCTCGACGATTGAGGTTTTCCGAGTGTTTCCTTTTCACCTCTTGATTCCTTCCAATGCCAAATCTTGAGCGTGTCAGGTGAAGTGTTTGGGCTGTTGATTCCTCTCTTAAGTGTTAGGCCCTTTTAATTCATGGATTTTTCATAAATTTAAACAAACCTGAATAGCTAATGAGCGTTAAGAGAGCAAGCAAAATCAAAACATTTCTCAGAAGGAAATCGAATTCAAACAGTGAAAAATCAAGTGGTACCCAAAAAGTGAAAAATTGACATAGGCTTTTTAGGGTGTGTTGAGTGCTCAATAGGATCATGTACATCTTCATCCATTCATTCATCTGAAGACAATGTAGAATCTGATGGTATTTCAAAATCTATGAGTCAATCTAAATAAGCGTATGAAACATTTTATATATTTTTGATCCATATGATGTTTGTATGGTAACTAGAAATGGGCATTTAACTTACATATGATCTTACATGAAGTTAGGAATCATTTCTATATTTTATGAATTATATGTTTTGATTATGGAGAATATAATAAAATTTCTTAGCTCATATGTTTTGAATATGGATAATGTAACAAAACTTTTAAGAAATAATTTTTGTTTCATTCAATGTAACTTGTATTTACTTTTTTTTATTAAAAGTTAAAAAATATTAAAAAAACGATGTTGAAATTTTAAAGTATAGGGTGATATTTTCATGGCATTATATATTATCTTGTGCTTGGAGTGATAAACTAAGATTTAAAAAGTAAGCATTTAAGGGTTGATTTTATGATTTTGTTTACAATAGTGATGATTTCTTTTACCACTTTAAAAAACATGTCATTTTAATACCCCAATTTTTGCATAGGTGCTACTGGTAGAGATACTTTTCAATTTGATGGTTTATTTTGAGGTTTTGGTTTTACTGGTAGAAACTGTTAAGAATTAAACTTCAAATTATCTATAATTTTAATGTTTTGAAAAAACATTTTGTTTTAGTTAACATCATTTTTTTTATTTAGGTGTTGATTTTAAGGTTTTTTCTGAGCTACTGTATGAGTTTTATGGGAAAGAAACATATCACTGCATTATATTGAAATGGAAGTGGAGATTACAACCAAAGACTTGATGTCGCAAGGTCCCCTCTCAATGACTCTTTACTCCAACACACACACTTGATTTAACCTTGACTGAAGAAGATCCATGATTACTTGATGAACTGAAATGAAGCCCTCAAGCATGCACTAAAGTAGAATTCCTCATCCAATTCTTAGCCTTACATCAACCTTCTGAGCTTAATATTTCTTCTTCTTGCTTAACCTTTTCCATGAGAGATCCCTCTTTATAAAGGAGAAAGAGAGATGGTTGAAGAGATTAGGATGATCCCACCAAATCAGAGAAGTGAGTAAGATCCAAACCATTTAGATGCCACCTCATCTTCTATACGATCCCCTTCTAGAACTTTCGTGAAACTTAACTTTTTCTTAGTCTTTTGACATCGTCGTACCCCAGCTGTAGAGAATACCATAGAGACATCGCAGGCCAGCTTCAGGGTAGGGGGAGACGATCATGCATCATCCCACCCTGCATATAGTGCAGCCTACGATGACCTTTCCTCATAAGGTTTTCAAGAAGAGAAAGTCAATCACTCCCCTCATGGTAAAATATTCTATTTGGGAACATAAACAAATGTTTGTCAATGGATCATTGGGGTGACCAAAATAATGTGTAACAAAATGCCCCCCAAAGTATGAGACTGGAACCCGTGACAACCAAAATACTTTGTAGAATGTGTGTGTCGGAAACAAGGAGCGTACCAATCGAGAACCTTCATACAATCAAGCATCAACATAATAATATACCATTGTCTGAGGTAGGCATTCCCATACTCATTTTACAAAATGTCAAGTGAGTCATGGCCACTAAATATACATCGTGGATCCATGTCAATGTGAATCGTCATAGCCACCAGAAATACACTGTGGATCTATGTGTTAAAATGACTCAATATTCAGACATAGCCACGTGACATACAAAATGGATCTATGTGTCAATACAAATCATAAATACTCCATCACAACCTTGATCGAAATGCCGAAATCCATGGCCTTCAATTGCAACATCCCTAAGTACGAATCTAACCATGCGATTACATGTGCTGAAGTTGAACATGGTAGAAACCACTCGATTACTCGTCAATGATGAGAACTGTTAACAAGTGAGAGGGAAATAACCATTAATGTCAATGACTCCCAAGGTACCCTAGTACAATCCAACGAATGTGAATAAATGGGTTGAAGTCGAACACCCGATGAAATCTCACAATCAGGGGTCAATGATGTGAACCCACTGTCGAAAGTGAAGAGACCTGCCATTGAGGCATGCAGGCTCTAAGGTACTAAATGATTTCTAAGTCTTGTTCTTGGATAATGAGCTAAAGTCGACGGGAAAAGACTCATCACAGGAGGGCCTTAATGTACCCCCCATCAATGACACAAAATAAGTAATAGATTTGAAGTAGATCAGAGTATGAGGTGATTTGAAACTGACACAGGGAAGGCTGACATGGTAGAAAATTTATAACTGCAGATGGCTGACTCGATAGAAGGCTTATTTAGGTTGGACTTCTCTTGAACATATGAATGACATGAAAATAGTTTTGACAACATTGAATCAAGGAGGAACTGACATATGGACGTGTGGATGGTCAAACGAGAGACAAATGGATTTCCCAACCCAGACACAATGATGAAGGAGGTGTCATGTTCAAGAGCGACTATTACTGCCACTAACACAAATACAAAGACACATTTCTTTCCCAATTTCCCCCCACCATTTCTGGCGAGTACCTCTTTATTTTTATGCAAGATTCAGAAGGATAACATATGCTTGTTGATTTAAGCTCATCCTTCGGATGAGTCCCTCAGAGTATGTTTAATGAACCCTAAGAAAGAATGGTTCGATCCCATATGAGTCTTTCGATGTTTTTTTAACGAGTCCAAAGAGAGAAAACTCGGGGGTTTTCATGTTTAGTGAGTTTGAAAAAAACTTAAAGAGAACTCCATCAGTTGCTTTTTTGTAAATTAATTTGACGATACCAAAAAAGTGATAACCTACCGCTCATCAAATGTTTTCTTCAAATACTTTTACGAGCATGAAAAGAACAAGGTCACTCGACAATCTTTTCGTTTTTATAGAGAAAGAAAAGAGCTTAAAGGATACTCCATGGGTTTCTTTTTTCGTGTTACCATTACGAGTTTGAAAAATTGACAAAATAATACTCGATTACATTCTCATGGTTTCACGAGCCTGAGAAAGAATCAATACTTGCTCAGAGTTTTTCCTGAAAAACCCTAAAAGGATCTGTACATGTGTACAAATATATCAAGAACAAACCAAAAAAAATGAATCCTTGTTTCAACAGCTCACTCCTAGACTCTTCACTTGCAAAGATCAAACACTTGCAACATCGTTTAGGACTTTAGCGTTTAGGTGAAATATATAAAATAATATAAAAATTAAATGAAAAAGTGGAAAACTAATAAAAATGGGTAAAAACTTCATTTCACTATTCCATTTGTTATTTCACCCAAAATTTTCTACAAAACTCCCCATTTACCTCAATTTTCCACTGCGGATTGCGGAAGGAACGGTTGATCATTTGACGAACTATCTCCGTAAAACAGGTAATTTTCATTTGTTTCAACTTTCCATGGATCAAAATTCATTTTTCATTGGTTAGAAATAGGTTGTTGAGTTAAGTTTTGGAGGGTACTTATGCATGGAGGTCGTCGTAGGTGCCCCATATTGGTCCCTGTGATGATCTAGGGTCATCACAGGCAGCTATAAATATGGTCTGCGATGACTCCGCACTGTGTATATTCCCTCGCATGCGACGTGCGCATCTCAATTTTTTTTTAAGATAGATTTTCTAATAAAAAAATTCTAGGGAAGAAGAAAATGGTGCTAATCTCTCTTTAATGTTCCATTGCAGGTTTTCCACGGTAAAAATGTTGGAATGGTGTGAGAGAGAGAATGAGGAGGAAGAATACTTTGTCTAGAATGACCCGGGAATGGTAAATTCCCTCCGACAGTGTGGATTGTTAAAATTATTTAAGATCTAGGGTATGAGGGCCCATTTGAGGTTACTTGAATACCTAGTTCACATGTGGGATGTGAACGAGCAGGGATTCCATGTGGGGGTTCACATTCTTATGATATATATCGAGGATATCTACTTCTTGACCAATCTATCCCGTCGCGGGTCCCCAGTCTCACTTACAGGCAACAGAGGTGGAGGTGCACCCATTAACTATTATATCAACGAGCATTGTGTGCTAGGTACAGAGAAGCATAGCGGTAAAGTCGCTATAAGAGACATCCGAGACTTACCTCTAAGGACTATCCTCTACACCATCACATGCATGGCAGGGAGCGCAACTCCTGATATGGCTCTTCAGAGTTATTTCCAGTATGCACTAGAATGTATGGAGCCCTGAATTTTCAACTGGTGCGAAGGGGTGCTCAAGAGTATGAAAAAACAATTGACCAAGTGTAGGAGTGGTGAGCTGAAACAGTTTGGATACAGGTCGATTTTGGTGTCCTTCTTCCTAAAGAGGGTCCCAGTACTGTGCTTACAGGTAGAGTGGGGTATACCTGCCCCACAGGATCCTAGAATGAAGAGGTGGGTCGACTTCATGGCACGACATGCAGTTGGTCCCATCGTTAAATATAACGATGTTTTCTTCGACTGGTTGAGAACTCAGATGCTCATGGTCGATGATTATGCCTATTCCATATTAGACTTTTGAGGAGATCCAGACTTGGTTCTTCCCGAGGGTTCCCAATGGGGGGACATAGGTAAGAAGGAAATTGTTTTTTATAATGTTTTACGATTTTTAAATATGAAATGTTTTTTACGTTTTTTTATCCAATGACTAATCAAATTATCTTTGATGATGCAGATGTGGGACCTTACCAAACTCCAAGTTCATCCCCTATCCAAAGGTGAGGGGAGAGAGTCAACGCAACAGGAGTAGCTGCTGCCGACTATGAGAATATAGAACACAACTTGGAGGGGATTACGATGACCATCCCAGATGCCTCTATCGACGCTATCCCAAGGCATTATCAGTGCCACATAGTGGGATTATTTGCTTCCATTTATCGACTTCTCCGTAGAGTAGCACGGGCAGTCGCATGCTATATCGAGCAACATCCTTGATGCTCTATTTGTATATGAAGCCATGTGCTTCTCATTTTTTGATATTTTGTTCTTCGGACAAAAACACTTTTTGTAACACTTTTATCATTATATATATGAGGCTTCTACTGACTTACTTGTTGTATATACAAAGTGTGATTGGATTTTATAAATGTCTCAAATGTTTGTCTAACATATAATTGGCTAGAGCATCTGTTAATGCATTTAGACATCTAGGAATTTGTTGATATTCAATGTAATCAAAATGACGTTCCAAGAGGCGAATTCGTAAATATACCCTTAACAACGTAGGACTTCGAATAGAGTAGAGATTACTCAACTATAGGACTATTAACTATGAATTGAGTCGTACAATAATGTGACAGATTCCAAGTGAAACATCGTCGGTCAATAATTCAATGACAACACTATATTTCGTGATATTGTTAGTTTCACGACCAAGGCAGACACCGTGAAGACTAATCAATTTATATGTAGGTGCATAGATTTCCCAAGCAGTAGATGCCAAGTTCTGAGTGTTGCGAGTAGCAGCATCTGCGAAGAAAATGTAGGGTAGTGAAGACACCAACATATGGAAACCAAGCACAATGCAAGGTAAGGAGTTGAAGGTTGAAACCAAACAACAAAAAAACACACAAGAGTATGATACACTAAAATACAAGCACTCATGCAAAAATGACTTAAGAATAGTACTTCTTTAAGTAAATTCCATTTCTAGGTTCACTCAAAGGGATTCCATCATAATCAACCAGCTCATAGGCTCCCTTCACCAACACACATTTGAAAATGTAAGGACCTCGCCAGATGGCCTCGAATTTACTGGCCCCCAACAAATCACAATCTTGTTCATAAAGAAGAAATAGATCACCTTCAGAAAAAACACGTGGCTTGACATGTTTGTCATATTGGGTTTTAACACATTTCTTCTGGGTTTCAATGACTAAGGCGGTGTCGCGACAGGTTTCGTCTAATTGCATCAAAGACAAAAGATGCTCCTCTTCGAAGAGGTATTGGGGAGAAGTTCAACGACTAGTTTCAAAGATGGTATTTCACATTCAATCAAAAAAACAACTTCGATACCATAGACTAACTGGAAAGGTGTGAATCCCATGGCATACTTGACATATGTCCGATAGGCCCATAATGTTGAGAACAACATCGTGTGCCAATTTTTCTTATGAATTCCTATCAGTAGTTAAATCATAATAATGAGAACTTTGTTTATTGCTTCAACCTGGCCATTGGCCTGTGGGTAATAGGGGGTTGAGTTTTCATGGCGAAGACCCAACTTTTCAGTAAGTTCAGACATCATAAAATTTATAAAATGAGTATCTTGATCAGTAATGATAGCTTGAGGGATACCAAACCGAGTAATGATAGGATTGAATATGAATAATGCTGCAGTTTTTCTGGTGTTATCAAATGTAGGCATTGCCTCAGCCCATTTAGTGAAATAATCCACAACTACAATGATGTATCCATGCTCCCGACCGAGTCAAGGTTACATGTAATGAAGTCAATTCCACCTTTGGAGAATGGACCAACAGAAAACTACAGGATGTAAGGGAGCAGGATGAGATCTTATATTTTTATTATAAGTTTGGAAAGCATGGAATTTATGGACAACAATAATGCAGCCCTTAAATAGAGAAGGCCATAAATAACACACTCGTAATTTCTTTTGGGCAGCGGAATACCCATACATATGAACGCCACATGCTCCATATTGACAACCATTCAAATATTTCTCAGCTTCATCGTAGGTGAGACATCGTCGAAAAATAGAATCAATACTACGATGGTAAAGGGTATCACCAAGGATGATGTATTGACAGGCTTGATACCGTATGCGACGATGATATGTACTAGATAGATCAGGCCGAAAATTTTGAGTTTGGAGATAGATAATGATATCTCTGTACCATATGTCATCAGAACTGATCAGAAAAAGGGATTCATCAAGAAAGGAATCCTCTACCACATTTTCTGTCTCAGTGGAGGGAAGGTCACATATCAATTCCGTAAAAACCAATGATTTATTTGACTTGGCGCGTTCGAATTCCAAGTCAAACTCCTAGAGAATCACTATCCATTTGGAGTAATTTCCCCCAAGAAATTGTCAAGTGAGGATATGTTGCATGGGTTTGCAATCAGAAATAACTGTGGTCCTGCGTAATAAGATGTAGTGACAAAAACGTTCGACAGCTTGAACAACTGCCAAAGCTAGTTTCTTCACAGGTAGATATTTGGTTTCAGTAGTCATGAGACTCCAACTCAAATAATGTATCACATGCTCATCATATGAGTAATCCTCTTGAAGTAAAACCATGGCAATGGTAGAGTCTGAAGAAACTAAGTAGAGAAAATAATCTCAGCTATAGTCAGGGGGAAACAATAATGGTGTACGAGTTAAGGCAAGTTTCAAATCCTCAAAATATTTGTTTGCCGTATCATCCCATACAAACTTGTAATCTTTCTTGAGTAGTCGGGTGAATCCTTTCATCAGTTCAACGTAATTGGGGATGAATCGACGGAAAAAGTTTTCCTTCCCTTGAAAACTTTGGCGTTGGCATAGTGTGGAAGGAGGAGGTAGATTAAGGATAACCTCAACCTTCAAGTGGTCTACTCGAATCTTGTGTATCGACATGATAAAACCAAGAAGTCGGCCGAAATACGCACAAAAAACACATTTGTGTGGGTTCAAATGTATGCGATAATAATGACAACGTACGAAAAATGGCCCTTAAATGTGTCGGGTGATCTTGACGACGGATAGAATTCGTCGATATATCGTCTATATAGGGATGTACAATATGATTAATATCATGAAAATCATAAGACATAGCGCGTTGAAAAGACGCGCCAACTTTCTTGAGACCAAAGGGTAATTTCCGATAGGCAAAGGTGTTGGATTACTGAGAGGGGGGGTGAATTAGTAATAGAACAATTATAATCCTTTTTAAACCAAATAATCCAAGTGTTATATCAATGTATAATTATCATCCAATAATGATCAATAAACAAATGAACAATCATACACATAAACAATACACCAGTGTTTTACGTGGAAACCCAAAGAAGGAGAAAACCACATAATTCTTTTTCTTCTATGTCTTCAAGAATTACATTCATTGGAATCACCAAATTCCTTTGTTTTCCAGATGCAACTGGAAGGAGGCTCCAACCCCCTAGTTTCTCAGGATACAACTTGAGGGAATCTCCAACTCCCAAATTCTCTATCTACAACCAAAAGGAGGCTACAACCCCCTATGTTCTCTGGCTACAACCGGAAGGTGGCTACAACCTCCTGTCCTTGCCTTGTCCAACCACCTTGAAGTAGAAGTAGAATGATGGAACCACTGTCACACTATCAATGTCAGATATACCACTATAAACATCAAGCATGAATCAACCATGCATCAATGATGCATGAGTATCGTAAGTAGTCAAGTGAGCGTGAAGGGGAAGACAGCTGGAAGGCCACCAACACATGTTTTGAAATACTTTTGAAACATTAATGTAATGGTTAAAGGGAAGCATACTTACATATTGTAAACAGATCTTGAGCGATTTCTCTCATCTGTAAAACATTAAGGCATTTATGTGTAGTAAATGAAAGTAGGTAGATTTGAATGAAGATTAGACAGTTTAGGAGCGTAGTAGGGAAAACCGACTATAGACACCCTCACCTTTGTATCATTGTAACATTGAAAAGCATAGAGCATAGAGAAAAGGAGAGATGTAGCAGAGGGTTGTAGAGAAGAACCCATGTGAAGAAGCTTTGAATTAATATATGGAGCTTTGAATCAGACTCATGGTGTTATGATGTTTTATGTGTATACATGTTGAAAGGTATGCTTATGGTTGTTTATTCTCTATGTTATGCATTTTCTTTAATATTGTGTGAATGTATGATTTCATGTTGAATGTTTGAAGTCTGAGAGAGAGAGAATGAGTTTCAATTGTTTCTCTTCCTAAGTGAGAGTTCCTGCAAGGAGTGCAGTGAAACGTCCGCAAAAAGTGCGTTGACGGAGGTTTAGAGTTGATCTCTGAAAGCTCAAGAGAGATACCATTGTTCTCATTCCCGCAGAAGTGCAGGTGAAGAAAAAAATCCATGCAAGGTGTGCGCAGGCTGGTCGAGACCTTAGAACTCATCAACTAAGGTTGAGAGATTGAAGGACTACTATTGCAGAGAAGGGTGCATAGAGTCAAGAAGTCAAATACTTAAAAAGTATTTGAGGGGTTTCCACAAGGAGTGCGTGCAAGAGTCTTTTTGAAGACTAGAAATTGCTAAAAAAAGTTCAGAAGGGGTAGCACGTTGAAGTGTTCAAAGGAGGACAAGGTCGAACTAATTCAAAAGGAAACAGGGTCTGAAGTCATCCAACAGAAGTTAAGTTCCAGTGGAAGAACCTTGATTTGTTTCGTGGAAGTTGTCCGGAACAAACAAGTGGTCGTAATTCTCCGTGAAGAATTCGTGAAGTACTGTGGACCGTAGGATCCAGGGAAGTTACAGGGTGGTTAGAGGCAGGAAAGCTTTCCACTCTAGGATCTAGAACTAATGTGGGCCGTTGATTTTGCATTGCGCAAGCCATCAGATCATTTCAGCATTTCAGGGATCCTAATGATGAGGATTTGAGTGTAGTGAATCGAAAATCCTGAAGTCACAAGTTGAGATAGGAATTGGATTAGAGTTTCGGGATTTCGGCACTTCGGGTGTCAGGAAATGGAGAAGGCAACGCTTTGGGAGTGAAAGTCTTGAGAACCCAGGAGAGTGACAAGTGGCGTACTTGTCACCAGGTGAAGTCAAACCTTGTTGACCGTTTCAGAGTTTGGAGGTCGAAGGATTGGGAGCCTTGCATATGGATTCACGAAATCGCGAAGTCCAAAATCTCGATGAAGTGAGAAGCCCGTTGAAAAGTCAACCTTTGCTGAGTGCATTGGAGTTCGGAAATTTGAGTTTCAGAGGTTGTATGGACAGGAACCCTTCACATCAGGGATTGTGAAATTGCGAAACCTAAAGTCCTAAATTTGCGAAGGGTGCAATCCTATTTCAGGTCAGGAGATTTGGGTTGATGCTTCATGTTTGATCGCGGACACACTCATAAGGACCTGTGGATACACTGTCGTGTGTGAAGGGTATTTTCCTGAGGGGAAACCAAAGAGTCAATTAGACTCAAAGGGCAGAGTAGAACAATCCTGTGCGCACCTTGGACCTGAGGGTTTGGGGGTTTGCGCCAATCAACCTGTACCTCAACCTGTAATTAACCTGTACCATAAACAAGTGCATCAACCATGCACCAACCTACACCAAACAACCTGTAATCAACCTGTACCATAAACAAGTGAAACCAAACATGTACCAAGTATGTACCAATCATGTGTCAACTACTCATCAACTAGGACTCATCAATATGTACCAACATCATCAACTATACACCTCATGTATGTGCCAACTCATCAACTATTTGTCTCAACCATGTACATAACATGTACCTTAACCAAAAGACCTCATCAATTTCATCATCCAAATATGATTTGTAACTCTGTAATAGACTTGGTGTATATGATCACATACCTGCAAACCTTCCATAACTTTAACAACAAGAGACTAGTATTTTCATCAAACATTTCTTTAGTCTCACATGATTAGTTTTGGATTAGTCAAAAACCCTAACTTGAAATAATCATAACTTTGTACTTGTAATGAATAAATATATGAAACTGATACACAATGTTCCTCAATGTGTTTTATGCAATTCCTCTAGGTTTCACTACTTGGAACCTCTCATAAAAGGAGTTATAGCAAAAATGGCATACCTTGCTGAGTTCTAGCTTATTCTAGAGAGCGACCTTGTAGAGCATGCCCCGCACGAAATATTTGTTGAATCGATCTGAAACCTATGAAGAAGTTATGACGTTTTGGTCTTACTGAATTTTGATATTTTATGAAGAATTTATGACGTTTTTACCCGAAACACATGTTTTAGACTAGTTTCAGGACTAACCACAAACATTATTTTCCACGGAGTGTAACTCCAAAAATACAACGACCCACAAGTTGAATTTTTTACCACAGATACTTGGATATGTTTCCTCAATTTCATAGTAATTTCACGGTCCGAATCATTCTAGAAAAAATGTTATTTTGAAAATGGTGAGATGACCTGTAAATAACATACCTTAGAAAACATCATCAAAAGAATTTATGCTTCCTTGAATTTCGGCTTTCTTTTCTTCACCTTCCCTCAGAAATTCAGCTTAGATATCCTTTGGTTACCTCAGAAACCTATATATATTCAATATGATCAAGTGTGATCTGAAATGAGAGAGCCTTGCCTCTTATTTATACTCTCCAAGTAGCTTCCTTAAAAACATCTTCTAGGTCACTTTGCCCACTTTCCTTATTTTAGGGTTAACCCACTTCTAATTTCTCCATTAAATTTATTAT
>SNQJ01S0097815.1:23650-37006 GCA_010110895.2 Picea sitchensis | reverse complement strand
TCACTTCACTTTATTATTTACCTTCTAAAATCTCTTAAACCACTTTGACTACTTTGACCTTTTGGGGCTTCTAGATGACATATGAGGGTCCTCCAACTTCGTAAGGCCATAACTCTCAAACCGTGAGAAGTTATGTGATGTTCCACATACCACTAGAAATGGAATGACATGTACTATCCATATATAATAGTATTACCTGAAAATATATCATAACTCATACCATTATCCATAAAAAAAACTTGGGTCTATTACCCAAACCTAGGTTCTCCAACTTCTCATGGCCATAACTCTCTAATCATGAGGAGTTATATGAAGTTCCACATACCACCAGAAATTTCATGAAAATAACTATCCAGATAGGATATTTTCACTAAAAAATTCACTGACCTTCATCTCATTATTCCACAAATAAGCATGGGTTCTCTAACAATACTTCTAGGATAACTCAATCCACAAAGCGTCTTCCCGTGAGGGATTTCACCATAAGAGGACCACTTTGGAGTTCATCCATTTCTACTTATTATCAAACATGACAAGACAATAATGAGTCATCTTTACATCAAACAAACTTGGGTCCATTACCCAAGCCTTTGTGCTACCGGGCTTTCTTCAAGGGTTGACATCAATGAAAACCAACCTTAATCAACAAAAGGTTCCCCAAGGGAAAATAAAAGTAGTCTTGTGTTGGTTCATGGGTAAAATATTAATTTGATTATAACCGGAGAAACCATCCATCAGAGATAATATTTCACTTCTGGCACATTCGTCAACGATGTGATCAACGAAAGGGGTTGGGTAATTATCCTTAGGACAAGCTTTATTTATATCCCTATAATCGACACAAATGCAGATGGTACCTTGTTTCTTATTCACCGTAACTAGATTGGAAACCCAATCAGTCAAAGCCACGGGATAGACAAAGCTAGCTTTAAGACATTTTTCAACTTCAAGCTTGATAGAAACAACTTTGCGTGGATGTACTAGACGAAGTCTCTGTCGAACAGGTTTAACATCTAGGTATGTATTAATCTTATGCACAATGATATCAGGATCGATACCTGACATTTCTTCGTAACTCCAGGTGAAAACATCACCAAATTCTTGGAAAAGGGTTTTATAAGTGTGGACCTCATCAATAGAACATGAGGCCCTGGAATGAACATTCTCCACGACTCCGGGTTTAATTGATATGTCGAGAGGGATGATAGGTGAAATGTTACTCAAGTTCCCTTCGTACAAAACATCATGTGTTGACTCAGGAATGGAAGAAACAACAACAACGGTCAACGGAGTCAAAATCTGTTGGTAACTCTCTATAGTATCATTCTCTAGGAAGAGGATAGAACAATGATTCCCATCATCCCATTGGGTATCTTCCATATAAATGACTGACATGAACATCTCATCAATATGAAAGATCACGTGAAATGGGTCCGGAGATGCATCACAGAGAGAAGGAGGAGAGGGGGTTTCTGATTGAATATCTTGGTAAGCAAATTCAATCGGACTTAAAGGAATATTGTCACCATAACGAAGACAATCACTAGGTTCAGGTACTATCCACGGGTCAGAAGACTCAGGGGCTTCACAAATAGAGGCGGAGATCATATTAATCGAAGTGACAAAAGGAGAAGGAATATCGAGTGGTGGAATTGGAAATGTACTCATCAAAGTTGAATCTTTCAAAAGACCCATGCCGACATTATCTTAACCAAGAGGTGTCTTCGAGATAAAAGGAACGTTTCTAGTATGAGAATCGGAATTAAAGAAGGCCAGTTGGTCAACAATAACAACCTTTCCTTGGTGTGAGAAACACATCGCACGGAAAATGGTAGACACAACTACGCGCATGGAATCAATCGAGCTACGACCAAGTAGAAGGTTATAATCAAGAGGTGCATCGAAGACCTCAACCTCTACATTGACCGATTTACCTTCCAATGTAATAGACAATGAGGGAAGAACACCGTAAGGTTTAAAACCTATACCATTGAAGGCCTTAAGTGTATTGTGTGATTCAGTGAGAGAAGGAGAGCCAATAGCTTTCCAAAAAGTAACAAACATAATGCAAGTCTAGGCTCCTTCATCGATAATGGTTCTATAGATATTCTTGTTTTCAACAATAACTTGGATTTGAAACTCTAACTGAGGAGGGAGTCTTGGAATGCGATCTTCCAAGTCAAAGATTATTAAATTAGTATCCATGGGGTCAATTCCACCAATGGCCTTTAACAATGCCTTTCATTGAGTGGGACAACTTTGAAGGACTTCGAGAGCTAACATCGTAGAGGGTGCTTGTGAAAGGTCTTCTATAATGCTGTAGTTTTGTGCAACACGCATGTGAGGATTGAACGCAGACTTTCGAACAACACCCTTGGGAGGAGGGAAAACAACTGTATCAAGACCCAGTCTTTTGAGATGAAGAGGACTGTTTGGAGGTGAAGTTGGGGGAGGAGGTTGAACCAACGAGGGTGGGATATCATCAACTTTTTCCTTGGATGAAGAGTAATCTTTGGATCGAGTTGCGACTGCAACTTCGTTCTTTTTAGAGTCACCAGTACACATAAGGACATAAGAGGAAGTAGAAGGAGAGGGTTGGTCATGAATGACCAATTGGGCTTGCTGCTGAGAAGGGAAAGGTTGTGATAAAACAACAGGTGTAAGAGGATTTATGGTCCCTTGGAGGAACTTACTGACCGCTTCACGTTGTGGACAATCTTTCGTGTAATGATCGACACCACAAATAAGGCAAGGGTAACGCGATTTACGTTTATCTTTCTCATTATAGGTTTTCATTTTTTCTTTATCATATTTTGGATTATTGTTCTTGTCCTCCTTGTTATTACCCTTCCCTTTCTTTTTATTTTGATTCTTCCCGGTAGGTGTGGATTGAACAGAATTAACCTCAAAATTTTTACCGGTGGAAGGAGTAGGAGTAAGAGTATTTTGTGTATTAGAATTATTATATTTGGGATTGGCGTGACCAACGTGTGTAGACTGAGTCTCAGCATGAAAGGTTCCAATCACACCATCAACAACATGAGAAGTTGCTGGAGGTGTCGGGGTAGGGTTTGTGGAAGGACGAGAGAATAAGGGATCAAATCGTAAAGTGTTCCCATTTGCAAATAAACGAGATCTAGATACTGAGCACGACTAATCACCTTATCTTCAGTGACAACACCACCCATGGAGACATCACGAGCAATAGGTCCAATGGGTGATTTTGTAAACCACTCAACCAATAGTTGATCAGGAAGAGGAACTTTGATTAAACGTCTTCTTCTCCCCCACTCATGGATGCGATAAGAAATATGAGTGGACGAGGATTGTTTGAAAGAAATCAAAATTTCAGTTCCTGTCTCGGATCAAATCGACAACTGGTAATGCGTCAAACAGTCTATGGATAGGGTGTTAAATTAATTGAATAGTCCTCGTGGTAACTCGATGTACCATTTTGATACCAAACCCATGAGAGTTCATTGGAAAATACATAGTCTGATGGAGTCATCCATCAAGGATTTGGATGAACAACACAAATGAAAAGTCATAACATGATTATTCATATCTTCTCCTACTCGAACGTCAAATTTAGGAATGTCGAACGGTAACTTGGCTGGTGTGACTGGCTAATAAGGAGAATGTAAGATAGGATCATTCAAAATCCTAGACAAATTAGGTAAATCCAAAGTGGCGAGAAAAGGAAACTGTCGATTCACTTGGGGAAACTGGTAGTTCTGAGGGGGAAGCCCTGTAGGTATACTAGTAGGACCATAAGCAGTGTACAAATAATTAGACAGTCCTAACAGATTTGGTTGTGGAGGATTTTGAGGCAAATATCCCACAGGGTTGGGTTGATTAGGTATGTTCCATTGGAAAGGAACATTAGATTGAAATTGTTGACCCCAAGTGGGATTCAAAGAACCTAGATATGGTTGATCAAGGTTAGGGGGTACAAAAGAATTGACTTGAGGATGTTTCCCCTCAGACGGTTGTATAATCCCTTGGAAAGGAAGACTCCAAGGCTGAGATTGTACCACAGGTATATTTTGTCCAAAAACAGGCTTATGGACTCCAACCTGAGGTTTCCCCCCAAGTTGAGGTTGTCCCCCAAATTGAGGTTGACCTCCAACATGAATATGGAAACCATAGGTGATATAAAGACTGGTGCCTCTAACTGGATTAGAGCCATTAGGGATAGGATGATGATATCCTCCCAACAAAGGTGGAGGAGGAACATAAGGCCCTCCGGAGAGTATCTAGGCAGGTGTAGGAACAAACTGACTCGCAACATTGTACCTAAGGGGAACAAAAAGTACAGAACCTCTAGAATGAACTTGAGTAGGGATATAAATGTATGTATTCAAATCTCTATACCTAGGGTAAGGGATGGATTTGGTCTAGATGAAAGTGGCATTTCAATAGGAGCTTGAGAGATAACCACATTTCTGGTAGAAGTCGTGGTAGCTTATGGGATCACCATAGAATGGGCCATTTGGAGAGGAAGGATCGATTGAGAACCGACCAACAACTGGTCTAAAATGGTGGTGACATTACTGGTGGTACCAGTAAAATGGTCTAAAGGTACCGTATAGGTAACAAAGGTCTCAAGAATTTGAGATGCCATAGGTTGATCAAGACTCACTCCTAGGTTATTGTAAAGGTCATGTACTGTCAAAGGGATAGAACTAGAAGTTCCGATAGTGTGAGCCAGGGTCCTAAACAATTCACTGTGAAAAATTGGATCCTCTACTTTAGATACGACAGTAGGTCTAGTAGGTACTTCAAAATTCTCATCAACCATGAGCTCTCCTGATGAGTTCATCTGAATCATACATGGATTCCGTACAACTCTCAATAACGGATTGACAGGGAGTCTGAATGCCTCTAAATAATCTGAAACAATTCTAAATTGTTCCAAAGAGTGTGTACTTCCAACTTCAGAAGCCACTTCATGGTTGACTACTCCCTCGAGAGAGCCTTCTGGTGAGTTAGGAAGAAAAGGTTGATAACCTTCTGGATCTTCCAAGGGTAGCCCTTGCATCCTATGTGAACGACAAAGGATGATGTTGGTTGAACCAAGTAAAGAACGAAAAAAATCTATGGCCAAATAGAGAAAACAAACAACACTCACTAATAAAATCTAGGAAGCAAACCAAGCAAACATACCTTCTTATTTCGAAGTCACTAGTTGGTGATGAAATCCAATGTTGCGAAATCAAGACAAGAAGGGGTTGGGATAAAGCGGGTGGAAAATTTACGTTGACGACCTTCTTAGTGGACTTACACCCTGGTGCAATCTCCCACACATAATCATGGGTATACCCTTCAAGGAGCCCGAGTGAGTTTGGCCAACGTCGATTCCAGGTACCGTGAAGACTTTCCCCTCCAGAGTCACCTCATGTAAATACCCTAGAGAGATAGGCTACTAAGGTTACCAACTACAACAACTATTCCAGGGGAAACAATCAATAGTTTGATCCACGTGCAAAGGCAAGGTATCTAGCTCGAAATCAACTCGAAAGGCTTCCACTCATAATTGTGGGTATACCTTCAAGTGACCCCCAATAAAATGCACAATCTCTACACCAATACCAACAAAGTAGGGTGAGTAATGCTTCCAGTCTCAATGCAACCTCATGATTGACCCTTGTGTTAGAAGGGCTTCCCAGGACAAAATTTAGCAATTGGATTTGAAATCTCCCTATCACAAGATACTATTGTGTTTTGATTCTTTGGAGAGTGTGCCTTACAACCTATTACAAAGTGCTATCCTACATAATGTTGGTGAAAAAGATCCCTAGAAAATAAAAGTTACTAATAAATTTTAAATTTACGCTATATTTTAGAGGTTGTTGCTTACTCAAAAGGGAGATGAAGATGAAACTGATGAAGTTGTGACCTTGACCCAGCAAAATGCAAAAAGAGATCAATGTCCAATTTTTCAATTCACCTAATTACAGTAGGGAGAAGGTATTACTTTTAAGTACAAAAAACTACGAATTGCAATTCCTTAATTTCGAAAGAACACAATTCCAAATAACCACCAACTGCAAGATTTTCCAATTCTTCTCTTTAACAAATATTTCGAATGTAAGGATTTTCTTGTGAGGGATTACTAAAAGAATAAATGAATTCAGTTCTTCCTTTGCAAAACAAAATTAGAGATGTAATGACAAAAGGAAGACGTAGCCCAAGAAAATCAAAACACTCTCAACACAATTCCCAAATCAAACTCGTAATATGGACAAAAATGAAAAAAAAAACAAGAAAAACTTTTGTCATATACAAGAAAAAAGTGTTTCCTAATCAATAGACAATCTAAAAATAAAATGAATCCAAAAATTCATACAAACCAAAGACTCTTTGTCAAACAAGCACCCATATCAAGATCCGAGATTATATCCTTGTGATAATGATCACAAGCAAAAAACTCTGCAAAATGCAAAGAAAGACTTTAAATCACTGAAAACCAATCAAGAGAAAGATTTAAACTCAGAGATCAATAAAACATGGACATTAGAGGTTCACCCCAAGAAATCAAATCAAAACTGGGAGGGAAAAATACAAATTGACTCACTCCAACAAAATCTACAGGAGTCGTTGCAGGTTGGGTATAGAACACAGTGCGACGAGCAAGGGTCATAGCAGGTTGTTAGCAGGGCACAGTGCGACGTTGTCTCACTGGATTAGTCAAGAAGGGTGCGACATTTAGGGGTCATTGCATGTTGTCAATGAGACACAGTGCAACGATATCTGTAAATGAAATAAAATTGGGAGGAAGACAAAAAATCTAATGGAACTTCTAGACCCAGTGAGTCTAAATGGATCACCCACAAACTCAGAGAATGAAATTTATCAAAGAAAGACATGCTAAAGGAAAATGGGAAGCAAAAAATCAAAAGGAGGTTGTATCCCCAGTATAGTCGCCAATTTTGTTATGAGACTTATTAGTAAATGCAAACATAAATAGATCTCCCTAGATCCACCTAGATCTAGAACGAAACAGAACAAAACATGGTGCTTTCCCTAAGATCTAAACATTGAGTTTATTATTTAACAAGAGGTATGCAACATACCGTTTAAATGTCGCTCTCTCCTGTCATCGTCATCCGTCATCCTAACTCCACTTTGGTGTTCTTGTGATATTGGATCTGCAAGGGAACACAAGCCAACCAGAGAGAAAGAAATATAATATACTCAAAGAGAACCTATGTATGTGATCAAGGAATCATACAATAAAAAAAATCAAGTTTTATGGGAAAGAAACATATCACTGCATTATATTGAAAGGAAAGTGGAGATTACAACCAAAGCCTTGATGTCACAAGGTCCCCTCTCGATGAATCTTTGCTCCAACACACACACTTTCTTTAACCTTGAATGAAGAAGATCCACGATGGGTTGATGAACTGAAATGAAGCCCTCAAGCATGCACTAAAGTAGAATTCCTCATCCAATTCTTAGCCTTACATCAACCTTCTATGCTTAATCTTGCTTCTTCTTGCTTAACCTTTTCCATGAGAGATCCTTTTTTATATAGGGGAAAGAGATATGGTTGAATATATTAGGATGATCCCACCAAATCAAATAAGAGAGTAAGATCCAAACCATTCGGATGCCACCT
This sequence comes from Picea sitchensis, assembly GCA_010110895.2. Lineage (NCBI taxonomy): Eukaryota > Viridiplantae > Streptophyta > Pinopsida > Pinales > Pinaceae > Picea > Picea sitchensis. The sequence goes on along the minus strand of SNQJ01S0097815.1, from coordinate 29,382 downwards.
CATCTTCTAGAATATCCCCTTCTATAACTTTTATGAAACTTAACTTTTTCTTAGTCTTTTGACATCTTCGCACCCCAGTTGTAGAGAAGACCGCAGAGACGTCATAGACCATCTGCAGGGTAGGGGGTGATGATCAAGCATCGTCTCACCCTGCATATAGTGCAACCTGTGACAACCTTTGTTCATAAGGTTTTCAAGAAGAGAAAGCCAGCCACTCCCCTCATGGTAAAGATTCTTTTTGGGAACATAAACACATGTTTGTCAATGGATCACTGGGGTGACCAAAATAATTTGTAACACTTTCCTAGCATCATATGGTTAATCACAACACTTACAGTTCTTGTGTTGGTTCTGAAATTCACTTTGGGAAAAATTTGTTCCTTTCAGCTCCTAGATAGTGCTAAGTGCACTAGATGTCTGTTGGCAGTTTTGGAGGATTTATAAATTTGTGCTATTAATGCATAACCTCAGTATTAATGGATGGATAAAGAGCCTGTACATCATATATGACCTAGAATCTAATAAAATTAAATTTGTATGAAGCAACAAAGAACGCGATACCTGAACTTTCATTCAAAAATGCATTTGGTCACAATTTTTTGGTGTTCGTCAAAGTGATGTTTTCATCCCTGAAACAATTTATTTGTCTGATTCCGTCTATTATGATTCCAACTCAACTGATGGAATCGAAATCCAAGGTCTACAAGTGTCAAAATGATTGTCTAGGATTTCCCGCGAGGCAAGCCTCAATAGTCGTGTCTATCATTAGAAATGGATCCACTCAAATGATATAACACCATGTTCAGTTATATTTATATAAAGTTTTCTTATTTCTCTCCACGTTGCAAAAAATGACACCTCAATCAGGCATCGTATGAGGAAGTTACGAGCTTTTGAACTCAAGCTCTCATTATCTGTTGCCAGTTCGACACTTAGAATTTTTCCAATTTTTGCTTTCCCCGTTGGAAGGAGGAGTTATATTAAGCTCTTCTAAGCTGCTTGGAGGAGTTATATTCAAAACTTCTGAGTTTCTCAAAGGATTTCCCTTCAACAATTCTGATCTACTCGGAGGAATTCCCTTCAACTCTTTCGAGCTGCTCAAAGGATTTGCCTTCAAAGCCTCCAAACAAGCTCGGGGAAGTTGTTAAGAAAACCTCCGAGCAAGTTCATGGAAGTTGTTAAGAAATCCTTTGAGAAATTTTGGAGAATTTGTTAAGAAATTATCTGAGAAAGTTCAGGGAATTTGTTAAGAAATTCTCCAAGCAAGTCGGAGGAGTTGTCATCAACTCCTCCGAGCATAAGAAAACTAGCTTCTGTAAAATGGTCATAAATTTTGACTCAGGTGTCTGTTTTGCATGTTATTTATACCATTGGAACGGTATTTCTGATATATAAAACTTTTTAGTGATAGGTTTTGATAAATTAATATCTTATTACCATAATTTTTGGAACATTAATATATGGTACCTTGTTGGCAACCCCAGAAAACACAACGCATCAAATTATGAGCAGAAGGAGCAGGAATTGAATCTAGGGAAGTTTACTTGATATTCCAATCAATTAATGCCTCAGTTATTTTCATTCAAATGATTATTTTGATAATTTATTTGGATTTATTATCATCTATTGTAGGTCGAATGTTTTCAGGTACCGAGTGAAGGAGGATCGTGCTTAGCATTCTCACGATGAAATCTACAGCTAAAGACGATAAAGGAGAAATAATGATATATGTGGCAGTGATGGAGGAGAAAAAAATAAAGTATCAGGTGAATGTATGAAGCAAGGATATAGAAATTCCACGACGATCGATTGTCAAACTTAGGACGACGAAGATTCCCCTAAACCCAAAGCTAGTCTTCATGATTCATATGGCCCAAATTCATGTTGACTTACTAGCACTAGGAGACAAATTCGAAATGTAACCATTGTCCTTATTGATCATCATTACAAAGAGAATGAGGAAAAATGATGGAATATGAAAGGTCATCGAGGGAGATGAAAGGCCATAGGTCTTATTGAACCTCAATAAATACTATAATAGAGCCCAAAGAAAGGGATTTTTGGCTCTTCAAACATTGTACACCTCTGAAATACTTTAAGATACAGTGTCAACTAAAATTGGAGAGTTGTCCTAAGAGGTTTCATTTACTATTGTTGAAACTGTTAATACGGAGAAGCCCTCAGGGACAAATTTTGACTGAGAGAAGGAGTCGCATGTGTTGCTATTTTTCCATGAACTATTTCAACCAAAATGTTTGTTGTTCACATGGGATATAAGAGTATGTTTTTTTATGGAATATTCTGATGCAATATATGCCTTCTTGCAATTTTTCATTCTTTCTTATATTACATGTCCTGAGCAAATGAGCTTCTAATGTATGTGATATAGTGACTTAGACTATTATGGTTATGTATTCATGTGCATGTGTTTTCTGACTTTATTGCTTCATTTCAACTATCTGGGTGAAGCTACTAGTAGAGTTAGTTTCATACCACAACTCATTCACTTACGTTAATTCGCTCCTAGCTAGGATAGGTTAGATTAGAATTAGATTAGGATTGCATTTAGATAGTCTTCATCTACATATTCCATTTTCACAACCACCCATCACTCACCCTCATCGGTGGAATGGGCCGCAACCGGTAGAAACAAACCAACAATGGCTGCTGGGTCAAAATATGGATGGGTATCCTATTCCAAACAGTGAGAGGTCTAATTGGGACTTCTTACCGGGGATAAACCCTTACTATTGTCGGGAGAATTTGGACCTGTTAACACTTGGTAATTTCTTTGGGTTGTATCAAAGAAACCCCAAGGTAACCTCAAACCTATATTTACCTATACAACTAGAGAGGGCTCTCTCAGATATGTAAAATACTGAAAAAATCTCACAAATATTTAGCAATAGGCACACATAGGTTAGGTTCTTCCATAGGACAAGTTTTTTTTTTTTTTTAAAGGGTTGGTAGGAAAAACAAGAGAATGTAACCATTGGGAAATGGGGTCAAAGTTTGAACTTAAAAATATTGAATCAATAGTTGGTGATGTACTCTCAGAAAAAAAGGCAAAATAAGTATCATTTTTCAACAAATTATCAATTTTGGGATGACAACAGAAAAAGAAAGGACAACCCAATACACTAAGAGCACCTAACAAAGGGTGAATTCTTAATATAAATTTAGAATAAAAACAAAAAGGAGATAGATTTCCATAGACATAGCACCAAATTTAGATGAATTATGAACATGAAATCATTAACATTTGAACAAGTATTTACTATATGAATGAAGAATCAGATGCAAATGAATTCCAAACATTTTCTCTCAGCTAAATACTACAAATAACAAAAAATAATGGAGATAAGAATTAACAGGAAAAACATACCGATAACAACACCATGATGAATCTTTGACTCCGAAAGCACAATACTTCTATATTAATTCATAAAGCTGTTTTGAGAATTTGATACATGGTCCAAAATCCTTTTTGGCTCAAATTCCTATGCCTCATTTCTACATGGGGAATAATATATTATATATCTAAAATGTCTTACTAAATAGTTACAACAAATCTCCACAAATAGAAATAAAATCCAAAATATCTGGGCTCATCCCATCAAATGTTGCCTATCTGCGTCTCACAGGATCTTATTGCCATGCAATCTTATTTGAGATTTTTAATCTCCATATCAAGCCAACTAGGTTGATCTTCCTCGATTCCTTTGACTGCTTCAGCTTTAGCCACCTCTTTTGTATTTTTGGATCTTTTTATTCTACTAGCTTGTGTGCTATATTCATCCTCAGATTTATCTATATTAATGATCAAATCTTTTAGAATAGGGTTCAACCTGATCTCTGTGCTTAACCTCAGTTTATTAATAGATTATGTATGAGGTTTTTTCATTATGACTTGTGCAACATGCCTTTCTCCCTCTTTATATGGCACTACTGGAAATGATTTTGTCATATTCTTCGAACCTTCTGATTTGTTGAAAACAACCGAGTCTTTCTCTTTCATTAAATTTTTCCCATTAGCATCCTTTGGTTTGTTAGGAAAGATGGGCATGTTTTCCCCCATAACCACACATGAACAGAATAAAAATGAGCAGGATGAACTAAATGGGTGATTTAATTTGCAAATATTTCACTCTGAAATAAACCGTAAACTTCTCTTTATGATATCTCCTAAAACATAATGATACTACTTGTATTTGAGCACAATCCACAATCAATCATAATCATTGGCTACTAGCTAATGATCCTATGGGAATAATGACCTCCATGCTGTCACATTCTCCATGATTTTCGTCTGTATATACTCAATGATGGTTATTTGATTTTGACAGTGTCAAATCATTAAGATTTATTTGGTGGTGCTTGTGTGTGCATTTGGCACTACATGGATGAATGATGTGCAAACATGGTCCTTGTGACTTCCCCCTTTGATGACTTGGCTTGACGTCAAGATTTTTTGTCACACGTAGCTCTCATAGTGGAACCTTGATGTGATATTATCACGTGATTTCAAAATTTGTCGAGGGTGGTTTGGATCCATGCCACTCTAACTTCCGCGATCAATCACAATTTTCCACGTACCCCACAATCTATACCATGGTTTGAATTGCAGAGATCGCTTTACACTTTAAACTTCAATCATTTTGTAACTCTGCAATAGACAGGAGCCATCAATATTTTCGATGATCTGCGGTCTAGATGACCTCACTGGAATATGCATTAGCCTACTATTTTAGCTCCCCCACTAAGGTTTCGCCGGTCTGTCAAATTAAGGTTCTTCTTAGTACACTTAGAAATGGCACTATTTTTTCTATTTTTTGAAAGAACATCAAACAATAAATACTAACATAGGCTCCTACTAGGGATGGCGCCCTCCATGTGAGGCACCAAAGAACTCACTGATTTATCCCAATCCTAAAACCTACAACTTGTGATTTATCCCACAACAGACAAACTCTGCAACTGAAAAACAAACTGCAATAAAAACTACTGCAAATTAATATCTGAAGCTGAAAAGAATCAATATTGTAATCAAATTGTAATTGCTATTGATACACTTCTGAAAATCATAATTAAAAACTGCTAAAACATGCTTAGAGTGCTAAGCTTATTCCAACACACTCCTACCTACCCTAAGATACTCTGTGAGTTTCTAGATCAGGTAAAATAAAAAATCCAGTGCAACCATATAAGAACTTTGTCAACTATTCGACCTCCTTTCTCACACTCCTTTAGAGGCAAAAAAATAAGAAAAAAAAACCTACTTAGCAACCACTCCAATGGAAACTTGCAAATAGATTCAATTTTGAAAAAATTCAAAATCTTAGGGCCACTTGCTGACTCTAAGAAAACTGCAAAAGGATCCTCAAATTAATACATAAAATAATCATACTGTATTAACCCTTCAACTGCATCTTTGCTTTCATGAAAATCCAACTGTTGATTGTCATCAAAGCACTGAAAATATGCATTGTACTTCTGTAATAAAATATCTTTTGAGAACAAATATATATCTGATTTTTACACTAACCCATGATCACTTTTACTTTCATACTTACAACTGATTATAGGCTTCAACATGTGACTATTAAAACCTTCCATATAATCATTTATTGGGTCATGAAAAATGGTAATAGATTTATGCTGATTTATAATTTCCAAATCATGATTCATATGACTTTGTTCCAGCTTAAATTTCTCTGCCTCATTAACAATGT
>SNQJ01S0097814.1:17819-31322 GCA_010110895.2 Picea sitchensis | reverse complement strand
AACACACACAAACACAAACATATTATTTATGTTAACAAGAACGTTTGTGCATTCCTACTCCTAATAACACACGTGCACACTTTAGGAATATATGTGCATTCCTAAAGCATGCATGCATTATTTTAATTTCATTTTTTTTAGGAACACACACACATTATTAATAATGTACATGCTTTATTAGGAATGCACACATGTTCCTAGGAACTTGCTTATGTGGAACATTGAGTGGAGGTTCAGGGTTTTCTGAACCTCTCACATCAGGAACACGTGCACATTCGTAGAAACGTGCACATTTTCCTGTGGGTGCGCATTCCTTCTCACACCATTGACAATTTATCATCCACCAACTTCATGCAGTGACCCTTATGTGTGAAGTTGAGAGATTATGTCAGCTAAATTAGTTGTATGGATAATAAATCATATCTATATTAAGCCAAAACTTAATATATTTATATTCATTGAATAATAGAATACAATTTTTTTTGTGTGTGTGCAATTTTTTTCTAAGTTGGTATCACAATTGGTTTGCAATTAACGCCCTCACATGAGGGCCCAAGAAAATGAAGAAAAAATGTGAGATAAATTTGTTGTAGAAATAGGTTAGCATAGGAGAGTAATTGTTTGTTGTCAACTATTATTTATTGTGTTCAAGTTTCCCTGTGTGTTTTCTACTGAGCTTGCAGACTGGAGTCATGAGTTGATACCCATGTGAGAACTTAAATCGATGTCTCGATAAGCTATCATGTTAAGAGTATCATTTTTGTTGACAGGGAGTTGTATTGTGCCATCCAACGCAAACATATGACATAGAATCTTGAGAACAACATAAATTCCTTAATCATAAAATTGATGTTGTCCAAGATCCATTCCTTGTGCATAGAATCACACTCCAAGATTAGGAGGCCTCATTGTTTAATTATTTTCTCTTGTTGTGCGCACCAAGGTGAAGTTACCAATGGAGTACGCATCCATTTTTTGTATATTTTTTCAATTGAGTTTACTGCATGGAGTTTAAATAATTCAGCTTTGTGTGTCATTCTCTAGTTCAAGAAGCACATTGAGGATTAAAGCATGACCAGATTGCAATGTAAGATTTTAGCTGTTTTATTTGGTGTGCAGAGTGTAAAATATTTGAGGAGCTTATATTCTTGTGATATTTTAATGAAGAACCTCTCATATTTTTTAGAATAGGGTAACATGACCGAAGTTCTTGTAATTCTTAATGAATACAATGATCTATATATGTCAAAAAGAAAAATTCTATTAGGTTGTGACTATAGTTTGTGTACTTGTGAGATGAAATAGGTCATGTTGTATCACTGAATTTTGGATACATTCAATATCTAGACTACATTATGGATACATTCAGTATCTAGACTGCTTTCCTATATAATTGGCAAAGATAATGAGCTATGCATTTCAGTGGATGGAAGTATGTCAATAGAATGATTCAGAATCTAGACTTCTTTTCTGAATAATACACTGAACTATGTATTTGGAATATAGAATCATATAGAATTGTGAGTCATTACAAATGAAAAATTGATGGTCAGAAACAATTATATCTATAATGAATCAAGTGGTAGCTCAAATGAATGATTATGTGAAAGAGCGTAGTCTATGAGATTTCAGAAGTGGATAGAGATATCAATAAATACTAAAACAAAAAAAGATGACAAAGATTGGAGATCAAAGCCAAATAATCGTTAAGGGAGGGTGTTGAAGTAATTAATTCCTACTTGTCTTTTGAATAATATTTGATATTCCTCATGATAGAATGTACTAGTTATTGTAATCTCTACCTGAAATGTTTGGGTAGGAGTTTGTTATATCTACATCCTATCTATGTGTGAAGTTGAAATATTATCTCAACTAAATAGATTGGATGACTAAGATGGTCTATCTATCTTAAGCGAAAGATTAATATAATTATATTAATTAAATAATAAAATACTAATAGTTTTTTTTAATGTTTCTCTAAATCTTTAATGCCCAGTAAATAATGCTCTAATTTCAAAGTGTTATTTAATGTGTGCTACGTTTGGATGGCGCTCTTCACTTAATAATAAACACATTGAACATGGTGAATAATCAATTAAAATTTGATTGTAAAACTTCTAACCTTTTTTATGAACATTTAATTCATAAATAGTGAACTTGAACCAAAATGGCATATAAGATATAATATAAAAAAAATAGATACAAATGACAAATTTATTTTGGCATTCAAGTTTGCACATGTTAATTTTAAATATAAATACACTGACACAAGTTATCAAACTAAGTGTTCAAGTGTTTACTCGGTGATAAGTACTAGTAGAATCCGAAGATAGATAGATATTTATAAATGTTTTAATTTTTTTAATATTTAATATTTTGAAGTCTTTTTTTAATACAAACATATTGTCAAATACAAATAGAAAGTAGATTACAAACAACAAAATCAATATCACTGAATCTCATTACTATGCCCGGTATGGCAAGCTCCAATAAAAATGCCCTTAAATCAATGATATTGAAAGAAAGAAAAATATTTCTGCTTCAATTCACTCCAACAAAACAACGTCCACTATATATTTATTATTTTCTAAACTTTTACCATTGCGTTCTACTTTCAAAATATTTGTAAGGAAACAAGTTTGGCCCATATTTATTCAGATTTTTTTCAACAAAACAAAGGAACAAGGCTAGTTTTCAAGGCAACTAGGTGGAAAAATAGACCAAATATCCATTCCCAAGGCATTGACACATACTGACTTTCCTGTATTTGCAGTCCTTGAATGTATCTTAAAGGTGTTGTCCAAACAACGTTAATATGGATCTAAGCTAAATGAATATATACTAATTTATTATTAAATAAATGTATGCTAAATGTGAATATGTGAATGAACAAATTAACGTTGAAATTACTAACTTCCAACCTATCTAGATGACACAATTATCTATTTGGGAATTTTGAACTCTTTGTATATGAATGCCATCAGTGTTTGGTCTTTCTTTAGGAGCTTGTATCTACAACCCACTAAATTTGATCCAAGAAGAGTCCACCACTACAAGATGCATCTATTGGCTATTGACAAAGTGCAAATTTCTTATCAAAACATTCGAACATCTAGTAATAGACATTACCCATAAGACCAAACCAAAATCCAAACCCACTCCATGAGCACAGCCTCCTCCAGCTAAAATTTATATAAAACTAAAAAAACTATGTATAACATTGCGTCATTCTTCAAGAAAATAAACAAGGTGATCAAGTTAAGCTTGCAGGCTGGAAACAAATAGGTGGAGCCACATCCAAGCAACCTTGCACACATGAACATTTCTGGAGATTAATATAAATTGAAGCACCCGGTCTGTGGTCTATACTACTATATTGTTTTTTAATGGTAAATTGGTAATTCGTTAGCGGAGTCAGGGAAAGACTATGGATGGTGCTTTTCAAGAGGCTTGAGGTGGAGTCTGGTGTGTGGATATTCAATGGAGGAAGAGATCAAGTAATATAATAGCGATGTATGGAAGGAGATTTTGATAGGATTTCCAATGACGGCTGAGATGGAGGATTTGTCTCGGATTTACAATGCACAGGGAAACTGTATGCAGTATAGTGACAAAATACTGTGCGCCACAAACTTTGTCGTTGAATACTCCTGACTTACAACACAATAGGAAAACTACTGGGTTTACTGTGTGTTGTGATAAAACACTTTAATGAATGATTTATAGATGTAGAAATAACACAGTGTTATGCTTAGCAATAAACTTGTAAATAGAGTAAAACTCATAAACTTCGGTGTTGTGTGCTAATAAAAAATAAGATAATTGTGACGAGCTTCAGCTCCAACAACCTCTACTAACTTTACAAACACATATCTTTTTCTCTTAGACATATTCGACTCCTCAACTACTGTTGTTATTTTCTTCTTCACAACTCTATTCTCTCTACCTCTCTGCATCTACTGTATTATTTCTTGACTAAAGACTCGGACTATAAAGATGAAACTGAGACTTCCTGTAAAAGTAAGACTGACACAACATTAAATATGACAATAAATTCGACTGACTCTTCATCTACTTAACTGGACTAGAGAAAGATAAAGATTGTCTCCATTAATTAACTCTATTGCTTGCTGACTGATAGAAATTGATCTTACGTAAACGTGCAAATTTGAATTTGCAGACTAATTGACAGTCTCACTGACTGAATAACTGACAAATTAGCGGAGATGTTAAGCTCACTGACTTGTAATCACTATTTCTAACACTCCCCCTTAATTATAAGTAGGTGGGATTACAAAAAATTACTTCAAAAATTGAGTTGACATTTTACTGTCACTCATATGTTACTGCACAGACTCCCAGACTACTACGTAGATGTTGAAATGCATCCCTTCTGCAAATTATTCTTTTGACCTACAAATCTCTAAACAAATTTCTTTGGTATTCACTAATTGTCTGATAAAATGATACCTTGTATCAATGTGTTTGGTTTTATTTTGAAACATATAATTCTTTGACAACATGATTGTTGAATTATTGTCACAAAATATTGTAGTTGGTTCCCATTGTTCCCACAACAAATAGTTTAACATCCTTCTCATCTAAACTACTTGACAGGTTTCACTTGTAGCTAGGACGTACTCTTCTTCTGTTGAAGAATGAGTCACTATGGGTTGCTTCCTTGATGCCCATGATACCATACCTCTTCCAAAATGAAATGTGTACGTATAAGTCAGTGTATCCAATAAGTATGAAATCTTCTCAAGTAGAATACAAAATGCCAAAGTATTTTTTTCCATCCAAATATCTCAAAATTATCTTTCATTCTTTCCAATGTGATTCTTTTGGAGTTTCCATGAACCTGGAAATCAAGCTCACTCCATACATAATAGCAGGCCTTGTTTCTGATAGATACATAGATTGCCTACTAGTCTTTTAAAGAGTGTGGGATCCACCTTGGACCATTTATATTCCTTGCTTAATTTCAATCCTGTTATGACAGGTGTTGTGGATGATTTGGAATTTATCATATTGAATCTTTTCAAGATTTCATGTTCATACTTAAATTGTGAGATAAGTATACCATATTTGGACTGGTGAACTTCAATACCCAAAAAATATCTCATAAGCCCTAAATCATTCATTTCAAATTCATTCTTCATAACTGACTTAAATTCTTCTATGCCAAAATCACATGTAAATATTAAAACATCTACATATAAGAAAACAATCAACATATTACCTTGTTGATTTTCTTTGATGTACAATGATGGCTCACATTCACTTCTCTGAAATCCATTCTGTGTGAGATAAGAATCTATGCGATTGTACCAAGCTCTGGGAGATTTCTTTAACCCATACAATGTTTTCTTCAATATGTACACTTTGTTTTCTTGTCCTAGAAGTTCATATCCATGTGGTTGTTCCACATATATTTCTTCTTCTAAATGTTCATTCAAAAATGTTGACTTTACATCCATTTGATAAACTAACCAATTGTTCTGCACGATAATGGATAACACGGTTCTGACTATGTTGATGCATGCAACAAGGGAAAATGTTTCATTGAAATCAATTCCTGGTTGTTGTGTAAGTCCTCTTGCAACTAGTCATTCCTTGTGCTTCTGCACATTTCCATCTGCACCTTGCTTTGTCTTTTAAATCCACTTGACACTTATTACATCCTTGACATCCAATACATCTAATAATTCCCATGTCTAATTGCTCTCTATGCATCTGATTTCTTCATCCATGGCTTGAGCTCATACATCATCTTTGACTACTTCTTCAAAAGTTAATGGATTGTCTATTTGTGAGAACGGAGCAAAAACTAGAAAAAAAAAATGTTGCGTCCTCATTATAGATGTTGCATAGACATCTTGTCTTCCTTGGTAACAAACTTGCTAAAGGTGGATCTCGGGAATCGGGATGTAGAACTACTTGGACTACTTTTTGGTATTTGTTTCACTCTAGGTGTAGACTGTGCACTTGTAGAACTTACTAGAGTAGTTTGTGTCACACATTTCATCGCTCTTGTAGAAGGAACTATGCATTGTCCTATCGTTGGTGCTTGAAACATATCTTCTTCAGTGTCATCATGATCCATTGCATCAATAATTCTGACTATCTTTTCTATGCTTCCATCCCATGCTTCATTCTCCACAAATTGAACATCGCGGACATTTATGACTTTCCTTACGACAGGGTCATATAGCTTGTACCCTTTTGTTTCTTCATAATACCCAACAAATATACATTTATGTCCTTTGTTGTCCAACTTCTTTATCAAATCACCTAGAACATGTGCGTATGCGACACAACCAAAAACTTTTAAGTGTGCCACATTATGCTTCATACCTGTCAAGGCTTCTTGAAGAACTTTGTTCTTCACACTCTTTGTCAAACATGTGTTCGTGATGTATACTACAGTTGCTACTGCTTCAACACAATACTCATTTGACAAATGTTTGGATACCAACATACTGTGCACCATTTCCATTGTGGTTTTGTTCTTACTCTCTGCGACAACATTCTGCTATGGTGTATATCACGCGGTAAATTGCTTGTAGATGCCATGAACTTTACAAAAGTTCTGAAACTATCTTGAAATGCATTATCCTCCTCTATTAATTCTTAGACAGTTGATGTAACAACCACTTTGTTTCTACACAAGAGATTTAAACTATTGAAAACAACCCAAAGCGTCAAATTTGTGCTTTGGGAAATAAATCCATGTCTTTCTTGAGAAATAATCAATAAATGTTAGAAAATATATATTCCCCCCTATAGATGGAGTTTGCATTGGACCAAAATTTATGAATGCACTATTTCCAGTGGATTTTTTTCTCTGTAAGACTCTCCAACTGAAAATGACTCTCTATGTTGCTTTCCAAAAATACATCCTTCAAATATTATTTCTAGTTTTCCAATCAATGGAAAACCTTTTGCCATATCCTTTGTGTGTAGCAGCTTCATACCTCCAAAGCTTAAATGTCTAAATATGAAATTCCATAACCAATAATCATCCTATACTTTAGATTGGAATGTTGCTTGTATCTTTGTGCCACTTTCTCCTTTCTTGATACTCTGTGCACTATTTTCTTCATTGAAATTGCACACACTTTGTATTGTAAATGAAGTGTTTGACTGCACATATTTTTCTTTAATAACAACTAGTGTTGTATTCCTGATGACTCTATGTTTTGCCTATTTTTATGATGCCAAATTCCTTTTTTCATATGGAATTAATACGCTCTATGCTTTTATTTATCTCTTTTTAAAGGTATTATCAGGTTTTGTGCATCAATTCTCCATGGAACAACATGAGGTATGTGTAATCGTTGTTTTGTGATGATTTTATGCTAATTTATCTTCAATTGAGTGATTACATTTTCTTAAGATTTCTCGTTTTCTTGCAACAAGCCAAAAGCATCATCCAGTCCTCCATCTAGGCCTCCATGTGACATTGTTCTAGGAAGTGAACTTCAAGCTCAATTTGTGAGAGGAAGAAATTGAATCAAGAAAATATCGCACATGGATTTTGTGCCTAATATGCCTAATTAGTTCCCACATGGGTCTTTTCTGAAAATTGTGGACAAAATGATAGAAGCTTTTGGTCCTCGATCCAATCCTCCAACCCTCGATCCGATACTCCATATGGAACTCGGAGCACAGTGGAGTTGGCAGTTAGCATATTGATGGGCTTCTCTGGGAGAATTGAGGACATGGGTTTTTTGCCCACTCACACCCTCCATCTATGGAACTCAACGCATTCAGACTTGGGTAGTTGTAGCGGAAACTATTTTGAGTGCACAAGGTTGTTGGACAAGATGCTTTCTGTTGATGGAATTTAATGTATTTATGATTTTAGAGAGTGTTGACCCTTCTAGTGGTCGACCTCTCAGCTATGTACAAACTCTATAAATAATGGCTTGTCTATGCCACCATAACAATATTTTTGTACACATAACCATCATATTGATTTGCTCTATAAAACTTAGTTTTTTTTTATGTTAATACTAATTCTATGCTAATCCTGTGACTATGTTTTACATTTGAGTAGTGCCACGACCGTCTAGGTAGCTTGTTCATATCGTTGTATATTTATATTTTCTCATTTTACTTTCATCACTTGTTAATTTTGAATTATTTGTTAAAATTGTTTGGCTATGTATATCTTTTACATAACTTGCAGATTGCTCCCTGGAATTATATGTGTATTACTGTGTATATTTCTTTATCTAATTTGCAGGTTACTAGCTGAAATGTATTATTGTGTATATTTCTTTATCTTTTCATACGGGTTGTGTTTTATTAATTGATATATGTTCATATTTATCTCATTATACAATCATATCTTTCTTTCCCTGTTTCATGAACTATAAATTACTTCACAACTTGGTTATTTAGGCAATATTTATATCAACTACATCTACTTTATTAAATTGCAAATTTTGATTACTTATTGTAGATTTAGAATTACATAAATGGTTAACTTTATTTCCAGCACTAGAGTGATAGGATAAGAGTTGATTTCAAATCTTTTTGTACAAAGTTTATAGACCGTGTTAATTCTGAGTCATTGTGAATTTTTGAAGAGGTACTTTAAGAATAGAGTCCACTATAAAGAATTGCTTTTTAACGACAATTTTCTTTATGAGTTCACTACCTATGAACATAGGTTGTTTTTAAAGAAAAATTGTTTTCTTTATGAGTTCACTGCCCATGAACATAGGTTGTCTTTAAAGAAAGATAGCTTGTTATTATTCAAGATTTGATTACTTAGAATAATGAGCTCAACATTCATAGTTGTAGATTACTCTGTAAATTTAAAGTAAAGCTCTTTATTATTTGAGTTTATTGGCATTAGATTATATTAGGCTATACTAGGATAGATTAGAGCTCTAGACCTGCACATACAGTGTTAGCAACTCAAAGCTTACGAGCCCTGGATTGACAATTTAATGTCGAAATAGATAGCCTATATTTTACTCGACAATTCCACTTCTTGGTTGGCTTTAATGTCAATGAGAATGTTATGTCACTTGTCATCTGAATTCTTGTAATAAGTTGATTGCTTGGATCTCTGTCCATAATCACTCATGTTTATCTTCCATATAAATCATGTATCCTTTCTATAACAACTTTCCTATGCTCATGAGATTATGCTTCAGACCAGAAACATAATATGCATCAAACACAAGTTTTTGTTCTCCTTGTTTAGTTAAAATGTACAAACTAGAAAACAATTATATGTTTCGTGTCATGTGACTACTATACCCTGAATCTAAATCTAGATACCATATGTCACATGGGCTTTCCTGAGAAACATTACATTCCACTGAGAAAACTATAAGTATTTCTTCATACGTGATTTAATCAATATTCCACGCCCACTGAACCATACTACCGCCGAGTTAGCTGACGTTTTCACCTTTCGACTAATGAAAACCAACCTGATACAAAAATTCCAATGATGATATCCACAGAATCGTAGTATTCCCCGCATAATGCCTGGTCGGTGAACAAAAATCCAACNTTCAAGATTTGATTACTTAGAATAATGAGCTCAACATTCATAGTTGTAGATTACTCTGTAAATTTAAAGTAAAGCTCTTTATTATTTGAGTTTATTGGCATTAGATTATATTAGGCTATACTAGGATAGATTAGAGCTCTAGACCTGCACATACAGTGTTAGCAACTCAAAGCTTACGAGCCCTGGATTGACAATTTAATGTCGAAATAGATAGCCTATATTTTACTCGACAATTCCACTTCTTGGTTGGCTTTAATGTCAATGAGAATGTTATGTCACTTGTCATCTGAATTCTTGTAATAAGTTGATTGCTTGGATCTCTGTCCATAATCACTCATGTTTATCTTCCATATAAATCATGTATCCTTTCTATAACAACTTTCCTATGCTCATGAGATTATGCTTCAGACCAGAAACATAATATGCATCAAACACAAGTTTTTGTTCTCCTTGTTTAGTTAAAATGTACAAACTAGAAAACAATTATATGTTTCGTGTCATGTGACTACTATACCCTGAATCTAAATCTAGATACCATATGTCACATGGGCTTTCCTGAGAAACATTACATTCCACTGAGAAAACTATAAGTATTTCTTCATACGTGATTTAATCAATATTCCACGCCCACTGAACCATACTACCGCCGAGTTAGCTGACGTTTTCACCTTTCGACTAATGAAAACCAACCTGATACAAAAATTCCAATGATGATATCCACAGAATCGTAGTATTCCCCGCATAATGCCTGGTCGGTGAACAAAAATCCAACTTTTCTGATAAGAAATATTGACTTGTGTATATGGATTAGTTGAGGTATTTTTCGAACTTTCTCATTTTGAATTGTTACGGAAAGACCGGGACGAGAAACATGTCATTCTCTTTGACAAGTCTTGGAGATGATGTATTACTTAATTGGGCGATGGGGCGTAAGATGGCGCATAGTTGTTCTCTTCCTAAGACTTTGTGGAAGGGTGCATCGTTGTTATTTTCATGTTTGTATGAAATTCCTTGTTGGTGAGACGAGGGATTCAAATTTTCATCTAAACAAATAAAATATAATTTATTAAAATTTTGAAATTTCAAATAAATATATAATAATTTTAGTTTTAATTAATTAATTTATATTTATAAAATATTAGTAATTAAAATTTTAAAAAATAATGATTAATTTTAAATTTTAAATTTTATTTATTTAATAGTTTATTGATCAAAAACTTTAAAGTCTTATTAATGTGTTCACTTTCCTCAATGTTATTGTAATAAATATTTTTTATTTTTTTATATATACTATCAAAAAAAAGAACTCATCTTAAATTCTTACTAAAAAAATTCTAACTTTTATCTTATTGCTATCAAACATACATACGCATACCATCATACCATGCATACTGATTTAATAATTACCCATGGTATGGTATGGCGTTGTTTATACTTTTGAATTTAGAATTATTATAATTTTCAAAAGAATTATTATAGTTTTCGAAAGAATCATTCACCAAATACACGGGCGGGCTCGCAATGTTGAGGTAACGTATTTTTATCCACCTTCCAAACTTCCCAATTATTATAATTATAGAATTTATTTCAACTTCCCAACTACTTCAATTAGACATTGAAGTTGCGCGTGTGATAATCTCTCTTTGGGTATATGTAAGCAAGCACGTTGTGTATAAATAGATATATAATAATTGTTGATGAATGTGTATTATTTTTTATAATATTTTATATATTATATTTTGTAATAGAGTAATTAATATTATAATTTAATATAAAAATATTTTAAATTGGTTAATTTATATTTAGCATATGTAATATTAAGAATTATGGGGTATATTTATAATTTTTTATTGAAATTTTGAAAAATTATAACTTATTTATAATTTTGGTGTTGTTTAATTGTTTTAGGTTTTGGTCTTCTTTATTGAAATTAGGTGACATAAATTTAGATAAAATCATAATTTTTTATTGTTTAAATTTTATTTCTAAATGTATAAATGGATTCAACATGTTGAAAACTTCTTGAGCATTTTGCATATCCAACACATTCTCACCATATTTCTAACAAAACTAAACAAAAAAATCCTCATAAATGGACCAAACCTAAAACGTTTAGACTGCATCCACAACCCTCTATAATGTGTTACATGTCATATGATCTTTATTTTCTTTTCTCAATTATCTTCAAAATTTAAATGTACTTATTATACATGTCGCCTATAAGTATATAGCTATCAATATGGGCGGACACCACCTATTAATGGACGGTGGACCAAACATTTTTCAGTTTTTTTCCAAATTTTACATTACACAATAATTTTTTTTAATTACTTAAAAGCATTTTGTTAAAATCTGTTTGGTTTTAAAACCAACCAGTTATTTCGAGAGTAGGTTAATTGGGGAGCAATTTTCCCTCCCGAGTTCCACTTTTCAGGAAAAAAAAAGGCCTGAATCCCGCTATATTTTGAGGGGTAGTTTCAGTTTCTCATGGAAGGGCACATGCCTAAGAGTTGGCCTTCTTCCGAAGAGAATGGAGTGACTCGAGCTGGCCTTCCTAGAGATCAAAGTTCCATGCATTTCAAAAGCATACCCATGGGGTTTTCCCCATTTTAATCTAACCTAGATGCTCAAAAAATCGATCAAATTTCTAGATTGACTGGAAATTTAAAAGCGGGTCGCCAGAGAACCTGCCAGAAAAGTAACTCGGGAGGGGAGATTGCTCGAGTTATCCCACTCCATTATTTTCACATTGACGGCAAGAAATAAATGTGACTCAACATTTTCTAGAAAACCATGTGCTGATAGTACAGGGCTACTTCTAACCCTGTGTTGTGCGGCTTTTGTAGAGTAAGAGAATGAGAGTTGATAGTTCGCCATATGCATTCAGTAAAATACCATACTCTTCCACTAGAAAAAATAAATATTTGATTCAATAGAAATCCTTGCATATTGATGAGCATGACTACGGCTATGATATCAATCATGAGTGTCATGCCATTGACTTGTATATGGAGACATATAGATATACATATTCTTATATTTCGTATTGATAGGGATAGATTATTCATGTGAATACGGGCTCTGCTTTGTCAATGTTATTCTTCATTTTCCTAGATTATTCCTTGACACAAGATCTTTTGTCAAAATTTGGTAGTTTATGGATAACTCCCTACACAACAACAAGTGAAAATTTTGAAATTCAATTCTGCATAACGACAAGTATACGCTGTTTTGCAACCTTGTTTGGTTTACAATTATCCTTCTTTAATATTTATGTATAAAATAAATATTAATGGAAAGGCCTTAATCCTTTGTTTTTCCCATTTAAGAAATGAAAACTAAAATATCAATCTTCCTATTGATCAATCATATGCATAATTGGAGACCAGTGTCCCATCTTGAAAAGGGATTTGATTTAAATAAAAATAACACTACTTTCAGATTGGAGAAATGTATAAACCAACCAGTATGTATATTCCTGTTTTCTAATTACTAGGTATTTGGAACTATTCTTCTTTAAAAAAATTCTACCATTCCGGTCACAATGAGTGAATTGTTGACTCTAAGAAGTTGAYTARAAGTTTTGCACGAAATCAAATCAAAATTCCAAGATCAACAAGTCTGAATTACAAAAGCCTCTATTTTATAAATTTTAAACCTTTTACTGCCCATAGAAAATCAATCTGCTCGCCTCCAGGGTTGGAATTTTAAATCGATGTCACTCGTCAAAAGTCAAATTTGACGTTTAGAATCAACTTGTTAAACATTTTACATATTTGAGAGCTATTTCATGACGGATAAGTTGAAGCGGTTGCGGTAAAGAATTCCACCTAGACCTGGACGAGTACAAACTTCCAAAACTAATTCGCTTCGTTGAAAATACAAACGTCTGATTTTCTAACATCTATTCTAATACTATTACCGCGCTTTAATCATGTCAAATCTAAATCAACTCTGAAATGAGT
>SNQJ01S0097812.1:0-32121 GCA_010110895.2 Picea sitchensis | reverse complement strand
TGTCCATGTTCAAAATAGGTGGAAGACATATTCACAAATGCCTTCACCGAACAAAATTTTGTCTCATTGAGGGACATTCTAGGAGTGAGGGATACATCATCTTAGCAGTTGAACATGTTAGCATTCTTTTCCTATTAGCAACATATTTTGAGGGGGGTTTGTTCCCACTGGATTTTCCCTCTTTACCTCACTTGTGTTCAATTTTTATGCATCTATAATTGTACATGAGTACCTAACATGGCTTCATATTACTGTGACTCATCATTTTTCACACCCTGGTTGTGTTTCAAGGGGGTGTTCGGGTACATGCTCAACTACATACTTAGTGACATACCCATTTTTTCCATTTTTCCTACTATTTAGGAGGAATGTTATTTATATCATGTCTATTTTTATCTGGTGGATTCCTATATGTAATACCATGGGAAAATACCATGGTTCTCCAAACTGACATTGCCTAACTATTCTACGAAATGCTTTTTTTCGTCGAAATACGACAATACAAATTTAAACAAAATTACTATTTTTTGTTGTTTAAAATCCATTTCTGAATGCATAAATGGATTGAGCATGTTGAAAAACCCCTAGGGCACTCAAATTATACAAAAATAATCACTCAAATATGCAGACCTAATAATTTCTCGCAGGATTTCGGGAAAATGTCCCCAGAAAATATCGTCTGAAAAGAGTCATTTCATAGAACGTTTAGACTACGGTTTTCCAAAACCATGGGCTCATAAACCACCATTAAGAAAATTCCTAATTTTTAGGAGATAATTCCTATTTCCTTAATTTTAGGAGATATTTCATATTTCATGGCTATAGAGTGCACTTTAGTAAGAATATTAGCCTCCAAGGGAAGTGCGCATTACCCATCTAATACGTGGAGTTAGCGCACTTCACTTATTTAGTGACTTTCCATAATTAGAAAATTCTCACTCAGTTAGGAATTTAGTTCCATTCTTAGACTTCGGTCTTATTCTAGAATATTTTTTCTATTATGGAATGCATGTTGACTTCATGTAGAGTTCTCACTAAGTTCACACTTATATTTTTTACCTTTTCTTATTATTAACAACTTTTGACTTTAGTTAATTGTTGTTATTGGGAGAAGTTACTTATTTACTTGAGCATGCACATGGAAACCTCAACCTAGTGCACATCACTCCTCATGTGGAGAGTCTTATATATTTTACTTGTTATCAAGGATTAATATATTGTGATTAGAGTTGGTCTCTTAGTCTCTTATGTGTGAAGATTGATTCTATTTTTCTCTATCCTCTCTCTCTTTTGCAATTAGCTAGTGTAGTATTTCCTTCTCACAATTAGGTCTTGGATTGTGGTTTAGTCCTACACCAAAGTCTGATAGATCCAGCGAATGAGATCTACCATGATCTACAGTTTATATTTTCTCTGATTCCCCAAACTAATCGATATTTAACGGAGACTCTTGAATTTGACAGATACGAAGCTCACGATTTAGTCAATTGGACGGCCCAGATATTTTCAGAATTACAAGGTGCATGAACTTTAGTTGATCAAACACACTCACTTGAAAGGCCCAATCACTTCCCTTTACCTTCCAAACATATTCTTTTGAAAAGGAAGTTTATGACGAATACAATGGCTGACAATCCTCCAATCCAATGATCTAGATCTTTGCAGAGTCCTCAACCCTCACTACAGTTAACATGCACAAAAAAGCTCCAACGGGTTGGAATGGGTCCTTAGAAAATTGGCATAGTAGATACTTTCGATTTTGGCTTTATGGCAGATCAATGGTTCACACTCGCTCAAGCTCACATGTTCATGTTTTCTCTCTATTAGAAAACACCACCTACTCCAATCTCACATATCCTTCCAAAACCCACATTCCAACTGACCTGATGGACAGGGTCCAATACACTATCTATGGTCTAGATATTCTAGTTTTGGTTCCTCAGTAGATCAACATTTATCTCCCACTCAAGCTCATGTTTTCAGGTTTTTCTCTATCCGAAGATTCCAACCACGCTAGCCTCATAGATCTTTCCAAAACCTAAACTCTAATCGGCCTATACTTTAACCCTCTCTTCATATGGTTGAGATCAACCCCTGCTTGTCGATGGATGGTTGAGATCACTTCTCGACAGTTAGATAGTTTCATGGCCTCTAGTTCTCTTCCTTCATAGAGGTTTAAACAACCACACCAAGAGATTTTTGTTTTTTCTTCCCTTGACTTCGATTAGATCTCTGATCCAAGTCCTGCATAGGACCAATAGGTAACCTTCCTTCTCATCTTTGCTCAGTTAAAAATTCTAATTCATGCATATTTCATCGGTTCTAATCTTGAAACATTCAAGAAACTGAGGTAAAACAACCCCCACACTCAGAGATTGGATATACCCATTATTTCATATTTCATAGGGAATAAGGAGAAGTTTAATAAAATCTAAGTCATATAAGGAGCATAATTCCATGCATCCCTCTCCTCATTCTCATAGTTTTAAGATCTCTGACCAAGATCTCTTTATAGTTAGTTCTCATAGGTTAAATAACTAGAAGTTTACAACCCAGAATTAGACTGTGAATTCAAAGCCTAGCAATTATATTCACCCATAATACAACATAAGAGATAGTAAATAGTAAGGAACACATACATGTAGAGAGAAGCACACATTTGTTCCTTCCATGGGTAAATCAAATACAATTGGTACACTACTGAGTTCACTAGGAACATGGACATTCATTCATTCATTTTCCTTACAATTTCTTACTCAAAACTATACAATTATGTTGATTGAAAAAGCATGCATAATTATACATTTACATAGCATAAAGAGAGTAAAAGGAAGACTTAGTTGTGTAGAAAAATTTGGCCAAACCAACTGACTAAAGTTGAACGTCTCTCCACCCAACCATAGGGTCAAATGCATTGGTTCTCTGCAATCTGGACACCCTCGTGCCAAGTCATGATACCAACAAGGAATCCTCTCAGACTCTCAAAGAAATTAGAACAAATAAGGAAATTCTCCTTCACACATTCATTGGTTTAAAATCCTTATAGCCACCATGCCCAGGGCCTCCACAAGGCTTTCTCAAGTGTCCTCCTAGCACCAAGCTCATGGCCCTCTCAGCTCATGTCGAGATTCTGGTTTTTTCAAACCATTTGTGCACACAATATACTATAAAAATCATCTATGTATGTTCCATGCATAGGTCTCTCCCACCTCTCTGCATTCTCTCCTCATCCATTGCTCAAACCATAACTAACTTCTCTAGCACACACCCGTGTGTTTCTACCCTATGGACCCCAAAGAAGGTTCTCAATCTTCTCTCCATATTTCTTATGTCAGAAGGAACTCATGGGGTCAAAGGTGGTACCTGTGTACTTGTCCTGACAATTTTTAGTTGTCCAACCTTCTCTCTCCATATCTCTTTATTGCAGGTGGTTGGCTGCTCAACTAACAACCCTCCTTTTAGTAAATGGCTTTTTTACCTTGGATTCAAAAAAAGGGAAAAGATTCATTATCTCCAAAATAGTTCAATAAGGTGTCTTGGACTCCTCTAACATGATTAAATCCCCTCTATTCCCCCTCTCTAATCCGTCTAGTGGTATCATGGATAGTATTAGAGCCTCACCCTACAATCAGTTGTTTAGATTCTATATTACACAATAATACAATTTATAGTGCTCTAGATTACAATAGCATGGTAACAGTATCTCCATAATGAGATAACATCATCTCTAATCATAAATTATTATAATTAATTCAGGGGATTAAAATTTGGGTGTCAAATTCCCCTCCCCCTTAATCGGAACATCACCATTGATGCTCTCCTCCACTTTGGTAATCCTTGCCATGTCTTCGTCTTCCAGTTGCTTCAGTAGGAATCCTTTTTTTTCCACAGTCTGGTTTATTTACAGACCTATGGAATTTATGTGGCATTCCTATAATAGTTGTCAAACAACGTGCATATTAAAATCAATTTAATGCATAAATTCATTTTTGTTCATAATTCAAGGTAAAACACACTTTTTAGTAGAATACTTATCTATGCATTCATGGATATACATACATATGGCTGCCATGTCAGAACTCAGCTCATTGTTATTCTTTACATATGCATTGTGCTCATGATCCCAACTATCATGTCATTAAATTCAAGTCTCTTCTTCCTTGTAGTCACTCACCTTCCAGGATCATGCATCCCCTTCCTTCTTGCAAAGTCCCTCGGGTGATCTATCTTTACTACCAAGGATTTCTTGCACAAAAATAATATAGAAACTCACAAAATCTTGTAGTTGAGGCATCCCTCTATCTTTCTCTAACAAATCACAACAATTTCATAGGTGATCATGGCATGTCACAGGGTTCTTCTATCATAACAATGGCATATTTCCATGTTTTCCAGTTCAATAGTTGTCCTCTGTCCTTCTACTACACATAAATCATCTCACCTATATCACATACATACAGTAATGGTAAAATGTCATTATATAAATTTCAATAAGGATTTCCTTTCCCAATCATAGATTTTCAAATTTCCACTTATCAATTTCAATATTTTTTCCATATAGGAACTCTAATGTTTCCCCAAGCATGATATTACCTCTCATAATAGTTTGGATTTCCTTTCCCCATATAAATAATCGACCTCCCTTATGGGCTTACACTGCTTCCATATCCAATACCACTCTTCATACAATTTTTCATTATTCATTCATCCAAACAATTTTTTTAGTATTCTATGCACAACACATTTGCAATGGCTCCCAATTGAACTTAAAGTGTGCATTTTAAAAATCAATTCACTTGTATTCACTATTCATATGATATGGGATGATAACATCATTAATCATACATTCATTATTTCGGCATACCAAGCTTTTAATGATGTAATTAATCACCACAAGCAGTTAAACAAATGTGTCAATTTCCATGGCTACGTTTACATGATGTCTTCCTTGCATTGGTTTTTAGAATGTCAATCATTCCTCCATGGTGAATTGGAACTCATCCAACCTCTTACCCCATGGATTCTTTATCATCATTCATTATTACAGTAGGACCTCAAATCAACACACATTACATGAAATTAAAATTGCACATACATGTAATTACACATTCATTATTTACTAGTAGCCACGGAATTAATACTCATGGCTACTTCAATTATTTTTTGTACCACTTCCACAATCGTTTGGGATACAAGGAGGTATTCCTTCCTTAATGGGAAATCCAATACCTTCCCTCTTTTACCCACATGCATCTTCTCAATGCATTTMGCACATGTGTTACTTATGTGCACAATGATTTATTCATTCTTGATTATCCAATTTAGCACGACATAACTATTTATGCATTTATTGTAAAGGTTTCAATCTATTTTAGTTTATTTACTAGAGTTTCCTTCCCTTGTCATACCATGTATGGGTATTAATGACATACATGTAGCCAATTCATAATCATATGCATAACATCGAAGTACAACGCAAACCTGAAGGAATTATAACCCAATTTCTTCCAAGTCACATGCTACAAAGGCATGGTAAATTTTATACCTATCTAGATACCAACAATATTCTTGATATTAACTTATTAGTTAGATGCTTCCTGGGGACTCATGAGGTCCCTTATTCAATATTTTAACAACATAATTCGTGTATTTATCCTCTGTCGAACGTTTTCCATCATTCACAGTTGTCCTATCAACAACTCCAATATTTCCTACACATAACACTTGTAATCATAATTATATATCAGTTTTCATGTCAAATCACAATGTTTGTACTATACTGTTTTTAATATGATCCCCAAAGTCGTGATATTCATCAATTAATTGCATTTAATTAAAATCTTATGTCAAATCATAGTTAATCAATCAAATCGCAATATCGTGAATTTGGGGTTCACGGTTCAACGACTAGGAGTAAAATCCTCCGATACTGCAAACTCCGAAAAAGGGATTAAGGACTAAACACACTTAATAAAATATTGAACTAGATTAATTAACACCTTAAACAACCTTCAACCCGTACAACCTACGGACCAAGAATTAAACATAGCCACGATCCTCCCCGATCACAAATTATCAAACATTTATGGCATTTATTAGAAATTTAGTGTGGTGATTGATAGTAAGATCCCGTTTTATTTCTAAATATTTCTATCAAATGATTTAAACGTTCTGTCAGCAAGGAATAGCACATATTTAAGTGCTCAAAGCGAAAAGGTTTCAGTCATTATCTTAGATTTCTTTCTAATTTGCGCAAAGCCAAGTTCACCAAGATAACCTCCATTTGTGTTTGCATTTTCTGTGATAGGGGATCTAATCGTAAGGTTCTATATCATGGCTCCGCGAAAAGAATCCAAGGCAGCTGCCAAGAGTCCATGTCAAGGTTCAGATATTATTTCTGATACCTCGCCTAGAAGTATCAATACTGTCAAAACATGGACATATGTCTCCAACATTTTGCAATACGAGCTGATAAATTGTCCAGATGATTCCAGCGATAACGAGAAAGACGACTTGTCCGCCAAATAAAAAATCGTCGCTCAGTCGAAGATGCACAAGATAGCAGCAAGGCCACGACTTTTTCCCTATTATGATTTGATTATATGGGTGTTGGACCATGTAGACATCCCGACCAGGACAATATTCAATGAACAGAAGGTGGCAATTGGGACATTCAGACCAGAGCATTTACAGGCGATGTGTAAATTGTCTTCCACACCAAACCTTACTCATAATGCCAAATTCTTGGAGGGTTTCAAAAAGAAGGAATGCGAGCAGTTTGGAAAAATATTATCCGATCTGATCAAAGACTGGGTTTCGCACCCCGCGAAATTCAGAGCCGATACTAATGGAATTTATTCAATATCATCGTTGGTACCAAAATTCATGTATATAGCGATGATGGTTTGCAGACTGAATGGGAAGGAGGACACCTCTCACTTCTTTCTCACATGAGTACCTCTTATTCACACAGTAGCAGAGGGATTCTCTTTCGACTGGGCCAAATTGTTGTCAGACAGTCTGGCCAGTCGAATTACAAAATATCGAGCACAAAAGGTGGGTGGGAAAGCATCCTCATTCTTCATGTTTTCTTACATCATGGACACTATTTTCTTTATGACACCTTTCCCCTTAATGAGCTGGAGCTGGAATCCAACTAATGCAGAGCCTATTCATATCTACCACTCGAAACTCTAGGAAGATAAAGCCAAAGAATTAGTCGGCAAGCCAGAGTGACTGATCAATAGGAAATCGAGAGACTTCAATTCGATCTTGAGCAGATGCATCAGTCGACACAAATAATCCAAACACAGGTAAGTCAACAGGAGGAGCAAATAAAACTGTTGCAACCTAAATTATTTTCTGTTGAAAACCAGGTCATAGACATAACAATATTCCAATCCCAGGCCACGAAAATATGAAATAAGGTAGAAGTAGCTCAACAGGATCTACTTGCCAAAGTAGAAACCATACAGAATCATTTCCATACGATAGAACAAGCATTAAAGGATATCTCCTTGAGAGAAAGAGAATTTGCAGTAGCTCGGGTTTCTTTCCAAGAAGTTGTTATAGCAACAACAAAATAAGAGGTGGCCATCATTTCTAGGTTGTCTATCCCAGAGAAAACCAGAGATAACATCTTACTGAAGGCATGGGAACATAATATATCTGAGAGCAGAAAAAGAGCTAAAGAGATGAGAGATGATTGTGAAGAGACATTTGTCTTGATAAATAAAAAATTGTTAGATCTCGGTAAAGAAAGTATTGCTGGAACACTGGGCAAAATTAACATAGCCAAACATCTGTTGGCTATCAAGGAAAATGGGGAAAAAGGAAAAATTGAATTATCCCAGGTAAGTCAGGTCAATATCACCCAAGTGGATAAATGGTTGATAAGACCAAGCTTGCAATTATGTTCTATCATCATGGAAGACCGACAAGTAGGAAAAATATTGCCAGAGTTGGCAAAGAATTGTTACACTTTCGAGGCGAACAGTCAAGCTGAACCTTCCAAGATGATAGCCCAGTTAGTAGAAATGTGTGTTATTTGTATTGAGCAGGGGAAAGGGCAGACTTCTGGAGGCAAGTAGTGACAGATGCCTATCCCATCCTATTTTTGGAGCCAGAGAACAAGAAAATAAAATGCCCTACCCACGTGGAGGAAGACAAGAGACAAGGAAGTGAAACACTTCATTCTCCATTTGTAACCGAAATTTTTAGAACGATTAGAATTCAAAGCATTTTAAAATTTTGTATAAGTATAATTTTGAAACAAGGATCAAAGGATTTTTTCCTTTTGGTCAATTGTACCAGAGAATATTTTTTCGCCAGAATTAATACAAGGCAAATCAAAAACTCCTTTTTCCATCAAGACTGGGTTATGTGTTTCTTCTGTTATTTCGCATTTCGCATCATTTATCATATGTGTATTTAATGAATGCTTAGTTTCAATTTAGTACAACCTCTACTGTGGTGGTCATTTATTTCAGTTATCTAATCATTTACAACTTTTCCTCTGTATCGGCTATTAGCAGGTACAAGACCTGTGAATTGTTTAGATTTCTATATCATATGCTTCATTAGAGTTTTCTCTTGCTTATTTTCTTCTTCTGTCACAAGGTGATATTCTTCCATGATTGATGCCTCACATTGTTCAATAGATCTATGTTTTCTCTTTCTTCATGCATGGTTTTAAAATTTAACTCAGTTACAGAAAACGAACTTTGGTTTTGTTGTACTACTAATTCATTTTTGGGATTCTTTCTTGTATAATCTAAAGGTGAAACAACAACCAACACTTTAAAAAAAACTATGTTCTTTTATGACTGTCCCTGTGGCACGACATCCCAACATAGAGCCCGGTCTCTCAGATCAAACCAGCCTTGCTTTAAACCTTTTCGATACCATTCTGAAAACCACTACTACTCGGGTTGAAATTGAACGTTCATGGGCAACCATTGAACGAGATATAAACATTCAGGAACAATTAGAAGCTATACCTAGACAACTCAGAAACCAACCTTAGCTTCTTTTCCCATTTTGTTTTCTCCATTTATATCTTTCACACTTTTTTGGATGCCTAGACTCAATACTTTATATCTTTAAGTACAGACTCTGGAACAACATATTTTTCGCGTTGTTGTTGGGGAAGGAGATATGAAATCATTTTCCCTGGGAGAATGACATTTGCAAGTTTCTACTTTTTGATAGTGAACAAAAAGTGAACACCTTCTAAAGGCTAAGTTTATATTATTCACTTGTAGACTCCACATTAAGTAAGTTGGAATCTAGTTGAAGGAACACCAGACAAAATCCAGATGGTAAATAGACCACGCGCGTTCCCAATCCCAAAAAAATACTAAAGTCGAGAGGTTCCTTTAAGCCAACTACTGCATTCTACCAGCTTAGACACACACAACCTAAGGCCAAGATCCCACTCGAAGCGGTGACTCCGCAAGGAGCTCTCATAAAAACTCTCTTCGAAGGAACGAAGACAGTCGAGGCTGAAACCCTAAGCCCAAATTTAGCTTTCCCGGAAATTAAATCTGAAACTCATACGACTACCCCCTGTGTAAATGAAGGTGAATATCCCTTGGTAAAGCTCACATCGATTGATACCCCCATAACTCTTCAGTTAGATTTCTCGACCCCACTAAGTCTCGAAGAGTATACCATATACTCGGATTCCACACCTGTGGGTTCCCCCATTTACATCTCTTGCAAGTCAGAGGAATCAAGACCCCGTATCCCGTTTCCACCTTTTTCAGTTTTCTCATCTCCCGAAGAAGCTAAAGATTCGTTATACATCTTCCAAAATCCTCTGTACAACGTACTGGTTTCCTCTCCTAGAGTATCTATGAATACAACATGAGGATTAGTGGGGGGCCAAGAGCCGCCCCCACCACCTAGGATTTTATCCAAAGTAGCTTCTAGATACGCTCCTTTGATCCTCCCGGTACCCCTGCATGACCTACCTGAAAACTACATAAAAACCTACCTAAGTTTACAGGGGAAGGAGACCTAACCGCATCCGAACATATAAATTTCTTTGACCAATTCGTTGACATCCTAGGTCTCGAACATGAAGATGTGTCTTCATAGTTGTTTGTCCAAAATTTCGAAGGACAGGTGCGAACCTGGTTCCAAAGTTTGCCCACAGGTTCGATATTATCCTATGATGCTCTAGAAGATTCTTTTCTTATGCAATGGGGCGAAAGGAAGGATCATTTATACTATCTGAATGATTTTGGATCTTTGAAGAAAAAAAGTTCAGAAACCGTAATGGAATTCATTCAAATATTTAACAAAATATATAATAAGATCCCAGTCGAGGTTAAACCGTCCCAACCTGTAGCCAAGGTAACCTTTGTGGGAGCCTTCGAACCTGATTTTTCACTTTTACTAAGAGAAAGGAGAGGGGACGACATAACTCGAATGCAAGATGATGCCATGGAGATTGATTCAAACATGATGGCTTATGGTAAACTAAAAACAAAAATAGAAATGGGAAACAGAGACACCAAACGTTTTAAAGAGAAAGCGGGACCTTCAAGATCAGGGAGGTCCTCAGATGATATGGCTAGGATAATAAAGGAGCTATCAAATACAATTTTGAGGATGGAGCCAGATCAATCCAAAGCAGATCAATTCGTTAAGAGAGATTTCAGAAGAAACCCCAATCCTCAAATTCAACAAAGACAGATTAAAAATGAAGACCAAAAAATTCAAACTCCTTTAAAAAATGAAAATTTTATAGGAGGAAATGACTTGCAAGAGTTTTAGGATCTAGGAGAATACATTAACAATTTGGGTGACGATTGTGTACAACCTCATCTAACCAAGGAGGATTATTAGAGGTCTCTTAACACAACAACTGTCAAATAAAGATAACAACATAAATAATGCAGGTGATTCTACCTATCAAGGGATGGTTGATACTATAATGGTCGAGCTCCAACACAAGTACAATCTGAGGCCTAAAAATAAATCTGTGTCAACTACTCAACCAAATAAAATCTTGCCAAGAGGCAAAAATTATGAGCCCGTTCCGAAAGACACCGAGATATAGAATACCAAAATAAAGGAGGTTGAGTCCCAAGCTGGGAAAATTAAGGTAGTCAGAACGCAAACATTGGAAACAAAACTAACTGAAAATAAAGCAATGCAAACAAATAAGTTAGAAAGGAAGGAAATCGAAGCTTCAACTAAAGAAATAGATAAAATTGTGGGGGGTTTCAGCCTGGAAAATGAGATAAACAAGATAAAGATACCAATACCCCTGGTTGAATTGGAAAAGAATCCTGTGTACCAAAAGAAAATAACCAAAATGATAAATTTTTCAGATTTAGAAAGTGAATCAAACATGATAAATTTAGAAGATGATAAGCCTAATACAACTTTCGGCCTGCATTTCGAAGGCACCAGGGATACCGTCGCCCCTTTATATGTCACATTGAATGTGCGATATCGTCTGCTGCATAATTTCATGCTAGACTTCGGAGCCTCACATAACGTGATGCCCAAGTCTATTATGGACAGACTAGGCCTTGAGATCACCAAGCCATATGAAGACTTGTATTATTTCGATTCAAGGAGAGTTAAGTGTATGGGCATGATCAAAGATCTAGTGGTAACTCTTGCACAGGTTCCGGTGAAATTTTTTCTAATGGATGTAGTTATCGCCGATATACCTCCAAAGTATGGTTTGCTCTTATCCAGGTCTTGGGGAGCCAAACTTGGGGGATCTCTTCAATTAGACATGACCTATGCCACGATTCCCATTTTTGGCAGATAGTTCACTCGGTTATACAGAGAGACATGGTTATCATATACAATAAGTGATCCACATAATCCTAATAATTATCTTGTTTATGTTGTCGATCAAGACCTGGGTAATTGTATTTTATATTTTGATGATGGTGCAAATAATTGTACAGAAGAAAATTTTATAGAGGAAAATAAATAAAAAAATATAAATGAAAATGTGTATAACTCTGGGATTTGGAAAATGTTCTTTGACGATGCTTCGTCATGTGAAGGAGAAGGTGTAGGAGTATTTTTTGTAACACCTGAAAATGAATTTGTTATCCCTTTTTCTTACAGACTACGGTGGGACATAGACTATACAAATAATGTATGTGAGTACGAAGCCCTAGTATTGGGACTAGAGGATACCAGGAAAATGAACATAAAGAACTTGGAAGTCTATGGAGATGCGGAGTTGATTGTGAAGGAGATAAATTTGCAGTACCAGGCCAAACACCCGAGATTAAGATATTACCGAAATTGCGCCTGGGATATAATAGAAAACTTTTTCTCATCGGTAAATGTTCATTACATTCCACGTACAGAAAACCTATAAGATGATTCATTAGCCAAATCTACCTCAACTTTCACACCTCCTACAACTTTCAAAATAAAGTATCATATAGAGGTGAGGCACATACCCTCCATAACGAATAATATACAACACTGGCAGGTTTTCGAAGATGAGAAACATATCAGAAAATTCCTTGAAATGGTGGACGATTTCGCTGAAACTCACATTGACAAAGAAAACCAAAATGACCATACTTGGATTATGCAAGAAGGGGAGGGTCCTAAAGAGTTCCAAGAAAATATCGTGAATCATCGCATGCTAGTTTTAAAAACAATCAGATTCCAAAAGGACTAATCCCTCTAGAAAGATTGTTTGACCAAAATGACTTGCCCCTAAAATCTACTTTACAACCTCAACCAGAAGAAGTTGAAGATTGCGACATAGGGACCAAAGAGGAGCCTATAATAGTAAAGATATCAAAATACCTTCCCCTTGAGATGAAAGGTAAGTATGCAGATTTACTCCAATAGTATAAAGACGTGTTCACTTGGTCTTACGATAAGATGAGAACTTATGACACCACGGTGATCGAACAGAAAATACCTTTGAAGCCCGGTGTTAAACCTTTCAGACAGAAACTCAAGCAAATCAATTCCATTCTATTTCCCGTGGTAAAAAAGGAAGTTAAAAATATTTTGGACACAAAAATAATTGTGCCACTGAGATACTCTGAGTGGGTAGCTAACCTGGTCCCGGTTAGGAAGAAAAGTGGAGAGATCAAACTGTGTGTGGATTTTAGAAATCTAAATAAATACTCCCTCAAAGACAATTATCCGCTTCCCAAAATGGATCACGTTTTGGAGAAGATGGTTGGGGAAAATAGAATGTCAATGATCGACGGATTTTCGGGTTATAATCAGATCGTTGTCAGGGAGCACAATAAAGAGAAAATAGCCTTCACCATCCCTTGGGGCACATTTATGTATGAAAAAATGTCTTTTGGTTTAATGAATGCAGGTGCTACCTTCTAGCATGCTATGGATATCTCTTTATTCGGAGAGAGAGATAAATTTGTGGTCATTTACCTTGATGATCTAACTATTTTTTCTAAATCTGATGAAGATCATCTGATACACCTCAAGCAAACGTTCGAGAAATGCCGAAATTTTGGTTTGTCCTTAAACCCTAAGAAGTCTCACTTTGAGATGCAAGAAGGTAAACTCATGGGCCATATTGTTTCTCGAGAAGGAATTAAAATCAATCCTAAAAGGGTCGAAGCTATAGACACTATAAATATCCCTTGAAATGTAAAGGAAAATCAACTTTTTTAGGAAAAATAAAATTTTTGAGGAGATTTATCTCGAATTTTGTTGAAATAGTAAAATTGATCACATATATGCTGAAGAAGAACAATGAAGTCAAATGGATGGCAGAATCCAAAGCCTCATTTTCACGTATCAAGAAAGTTATAAGTGAAGCACCCATGCTGGCTAGTCCTGATTATCTCAAGGAGTTTCTGATTTTCTCATTCGCCTTCGAACACACGATTGTGGCAGTACTCCTCCAGAAGAACGAAGAGGTTTTGAGAAACTGATAGTATTCTTTAGTAAGAGCCTTAGAGATGCATAATTGAGGTATGATATAATAGAAAAGAAAGCATACGCTATGGTAAAGGCACTAAAGGCTTTCAGAACCTACGTGTTACACTCCAAGGTAATTGCATATGTGCCCACCAATTCTGTAAAATATATATTGGTGCAGCCCGACAGTGATGGGAAGAGGGGTCGGTGGCTTGCTAAAATTCAAGAATTTGATCTAGAGGTCAAACCGACGAAGCTGATAAAAGGATAGGGCTTGGCTAATCTCTTATCCGAATCAAATTTCAGAGCACTCAAAATAAATAACCTACAAGAATACGAAGGAGGTGTGGACATAGATGAATTCGATGACCAAATAGCTCCAACCAGAATCAAAGATAAGTTTGCCTCAATAGGTTGGTATAAAGACATAGTATCGTACCTTCTGACCGTGAACTGCCTGAGTGATTTATCTCCATCTAAATCCAAGACACTGAAACTACATGCGGTAAAGTACTGTATATCTGAAAGCCAATTGTTCTGGAAAGACCCTCTAGGCTTCCTATTGGTTTGTTTGGTAGAATCATAAGCAGAAAAGGCCATAAACGAATTTCATGAAGGAGTATGCGGAGTACATCACGCGTGGAGAGAAACGACTTATAAACTCCTGAGGGTAGGATATTACTGGCCTAAACTCTTTTTAGATGTCAATACCAAAGTCAGAGCCTGTAAATCTTGTCAATTGTTCGCAGGCAAGCAGAAACTCCCAGCATTACCTTTGGTTCCGATTAAAACAGATGCCCCTTTTCAACAACGGGGGTTGGATTTTATAGGAAAAATTAACCCACATTCCAGTGCTCAACATAGATGGATTCTAACCTCTACCGATTATTTCACCAAATGGGTGGAAGCTATTCCAACCATAAGAGTGACAGATTCGGTGGTGATATATTTTCTGGAAGAGAACATACTATCTAGATTTGGTTGTCACAGAAAAATAGTTACAGACAATGCCCATGCGTTCAAATCTATGGCGATGGTCATATTTTGCCAAAAATACAATATTATACTAGGCCATTCTACGACATACTACCCCCAAGGCAATGGGCTTGTTGATTCATCGAATAAAATCCTAATTACCATAATTAAGAAAATGTTGAACGAAAACAGAAAATATTGGCATGTGCATTTGAAGTACGCCTTGTGGGAAAATCAGATAGGCACTAAGAAATCAATTGGAACTTCTCCTTTTCAAATGGTATATGGGACCGACGTAGTGCTACCTATAAATCTGGCCCTACCCGTGATGAAACTTTGGCAGGATGAAAAAGAAGAACCAAATCACATCACAAGAAGGATAAATCAGTTGATCGAAGTTCAACAGAACAGAATGGAGGTAGATGAAAGGCTTCAGAGGTATCAAGACAATATGAAAGTGTTGTTCGATCATAATTCTAAAGACAGGTAATTCCTCCCTGGTGATTTAGTTTTAAAATGGGATTCTAGAAGGGAAGACTCAACAAAACATGGCAAATTTGACCATATCTAGTATGGTCCATTCAAAGTCACATCTTCTGAAGGGAAGAACCCATTTCTGTTAGACAATTTGGACGGTAAAACCCTTAATTCCCCTATCAATGGGTGCTATCTGAAGCACTATATGAAATAAATAATTTCCAAATTTCCACTGTATATATCGGTTTGTGTTTTTGTTTTTATATTTGTTCGGTAAGTTTTTTTTTCCTTTTCATCGCAAATAAAATAGGTTAGTGATACGAAATTTTCAACACATTGAATGCCATAAATTTTAAAATCCTGACGATCTTCGTGTTTCTTTCTTATAGGATTCCAGTTTACATCCCAAACATCATAAAGAGGAAAACGGACGGTCATGTATTGGGAAACTGATTCACCCAAAACATGTGATAAAAAATAATTTACTAAGATGAGAACGAAATGGTAAGGAAAAGGTACGAATTTCCCAAATATTTAGATTACAAATGAAGGTCACCTAAGTGCAATAATGGTCTCATGAGTATGAACTTTTTCACTCGATGGATTATCAAAAGAGTGATTTTTTACTTTGGATTCTAAAAAGTTCCCCTAGATAAGATAAAAATAATCAAAATAAAACAGAAGAAGTGAAGCGTCCTAAATAAGAAAAAGGTTCCAGAAGTCAGGATCACGTTATAACACCTGTGCTTACGAAGTCCTAAACCTTCTTTGTCACTCTATCTTGAATCTTTGATTTTTTCCCCTTGAATCCTGATATCTTCCCATGGTTTCACAGAAGGAAAAGAGGTTGCACTTCAACTTTGAAAGCCGACAAACGATTCTTCTGAATGCCAACAAAAAGGGTAGCGAGTTCTTGCGAACCCTCGAGCTCTCACTGAACTTAGATATGCTTAGGCTAATCCTAACTCCCTTGGTTTTTTCAACATGTATTGACTATTAGTCTTGCTCAAAAGAAGGCCCCTGGAAATAAACTCTCCCTAAAGCTTCCCTGCCAACTAAGATGTTTAGAAGGTCAAAGGAAAACTAATCCAAAGTAATCTAAGTGAGTTAACATATGTCAGCTGCAAAATTATACACAGATATTACCCTAGTATACTTTCTACTAATTGATTTCCCCCACTTCATGGAAAAGGAAAATATAAGACAGATGGTGAAAGGAAATTCAAAAAATTGATTGCCCCCATCTAGTCCGAAAAGAGATGATGAAAGGAAATTCATAAAATGATTTCCCTCATCTCATCATTTAAATGCAAAGTTAAGGCTTGAAGTGGTGAAAGGAAATTCAATAAAGGGGATCAGACAACTTCACCAGGGTACTGAACAAGCTCACTGGCAGTGAAGCAATGTCTAAAATATCTGTAAGCATGTTACACATGAATTGTACCATACTCTGGTAACTAGTTTTCTTTGAAACCCAATCTACATACGAGGTGCGTGCATGGCTCCCTAATTAAAAACATTAAAGTTACTTCACCTTGATGCAAGCAAAATCAATAGAACCTGTTCAAATCCCCAAGGTTGTTTCGATCATCTTGAGCATACCCGAATTTAGTATTAGAGGAGCAGGAGGACTAATTTTGAGATAAGAGATTGATTAAGTTCGAAGGCTTTCAGAAGTAAATATGAAACCCCCTTTCTCCCTCCGTATCCTCTTCCCGGACAAGTTTCGTAGAAGAAAACTAATGACTCCATTTACCCAATAAAGGCACTTGGTCTACTGTTCTTCTCGTCCCACAAGGAGACGAGATCCCTGGTTGAAGCCTATGTTGGAACAATTGTATTTTTACGAATACTCTTGTTAGAAAATATCGGAGCCACCTTTTTCTAAGTATTGAGACGATACACCTAAGCCTAAAAAGTCAGATTTTAGGATTTTGTATATATAGCGGCTATACATATCTGAACCCTCGATATCCCGACACGCGAAGTGGTAAAGTTGGCTTAAGTTTAATCACAATTTTTCAACCTTTAAACACGGATCATCACCTTTGATACATCGTCCTCTTGCATTTCGGGAGTCACACCTCGAACGCCCTTCAAATGTTTGACACACGAAGTTGAGAGATTAGTTTAAGTTAAAACTGGTTAATATCAGGAATAATGACTTTTAAGCCATAGTTAATCTTCATCGCGATTTCGCAACTCAGTGGTTGCTACCTCAAAAATAACACATTTGTAACTCTGATCCCCAAAGTCACGATATTCATTAATTAATCGCAGTTAATTAACAACTTAAGTCAAATCACAATTAATCAATCAAATCGCAATATTGTGAATTTGGGATTTGTGGTTCAACGACTAGGAGTAAAATCCTCTGATACTGTGAACTCCGAAAAATGGATTAAGGACTAAATGCACTTAATAAAAGATTGAACTGGATTAATTAACACCTTAAATTACCTTCAACCCATACAACCTACGAACCAAAAATTAAACGCAGCCACGATCCTCCCCGATCGCGAACTATCGAACATTTATGGCATTTGTTAGAAATTTAGTGAGGTGATTGATAGTAAGATCCCGTTTTATTTCTAAATATTTCTATTAAATGATTTAAACATCCTGTCAGCAAGGACTAGCATAGATTTTAGTGCTCAAAGCGAAAAATTTTCAGTCATTATCTTAGATTTCTTTCTAATTTGCGTAGAGCCAAGTTCACCAAGATAACCTTCGTTTGTGTTTGCATTTTATGTGACAAGGGATCTAATTGTAAGGTTCTATATCATGGCTCCGTGAAAAGCGCCCAAGGAAGATTCTGAGAGTCCAGGTCAAGGTTCAGATATTATTTATGATACCTCGCCTAGAAGTATCAATACTTTCTAAACATGGACATATGTCTCCAACATTCTGCAATCCGAGCTGATAAATTGTCCAGATGATTCCAGCGATAACGAGAAAGATGACTTGTCCACCAAATACAAAATCATCGCTCAGTTGGAGATGCACAAGATAGCAGCAAGGCCATGGATTTTTCCCTATGATGATATGATTATATGGGCATTGGACCATGTAGACATCCTGACCAGAACAATATTCAATGAACAGAAGGTGGAAATTGGGACATTCAGACTAGAGCATTTACAGGCAATGTATAAATTGTCTTCCACACCAAAACTTACTCACAATGCTGAATTCTTTGAGGGTTTCAAAAAGAAGGAATGCGAGCAATTTGGAAAAATCTTATCTGATCTGATCAAAGACTGGGTTTCGCACCCCGCGAAATTCAGAGCCGATACTAATGGAATTTATTCAATCTCATCATTGGTACCACAATTCATGTATATAGAGATGATGGTTTGTAGACTGTATGGGAAGGAGGACACCTCTCACTTCTTTCTCCCATGGGTACTGCTTATTCACACAGTAGTAGAGGGATTCTCTTTCGACTGGGCCAAATTGTTGTCAGACAGTCTGGCCAGTCGAATTACAGAATATCGAGCACAAAAGGCGAGCGGGAAATCATCCTCATTCTTCATGTCCTCTTACATCATGGACGCTATTTGCTTTATGACACCTTTCCCCTTAATGAGTTGGAGCTGGACTCCAACTAATGCAGAGCCTATTCATATCTACCACTCGAAACTCTGGGAAGATAAAGCCAAAGAATTTATCTACAAGATTTTCAACTGGGTAATGGTACCGATGCATGTCTCTATCTTCGACCATCTGCCTCCCAGGATTTCAGATAACATCATAGCCAACTTGAGAAGCATGGAATATTGGTATATAGAAGAGGAATTTTTGTATATTAGGGTTTTTGGCACCTCTGTCCCCCCATATGCTCTGTCGCTATTCTTACCAGACAAGATAGTATGTTGCGAGATCACCAGACAAACTGTTCTCGGTGGGATAAGAAAGGAGCTCAAAGGAGTATAAAATAAGGTATGGCCACCCTTCCCCATTCACATTGGTACATATTCTTTATTATATTTTGGCCATGCCAAAGCGGAGGCTATGACCTTGGAGGAAATGAAATTGGTGGACATTGATTTTAAGAAACATGACCCTAATAAGGTTGTGAGTAATCACATGGTGAGCTGTGGGCTAAAGAAATACGAACACGAAGACTCACCTCATGAAGAAATATTTCGAGGTGCGAGGTCCTACTCTGAAGTCTTAATCCAGGTTCAAGCTCTTTTGCCCGGTGATATGGTCGATTTTTATACATTCCAAGAGCACAGGAGAAGTTGCCTCCCTAAAGTTTTACAGGGAAGAAACTCGCAACCTCCAGGTACACAGCAAGTAGAATATAAAGGTTCAACGGGTGCGAACTGTAGAAAACAAGAGACTCAGGACAAGATGGAGAAAACTAAGATCTCGAATCAGGAAGAAGAGATCCCCAACCAAGAAGAAGGAAACCCAGAGATAGTTACCAAGGAAATTGGCAGTCCCTTTGCATCCATCACTCCCTTACAATTCACAAAGGGGAACTCTGATACAGAGTGGATATTCAAGGAGGACCTGAAACCTATTTATGTATAAGATTTGCCTCATGAATTCTTCTTCAGTAAGAAAAGGAAGGTCGTGGTGAAGCAAGAAACATACCAAAGAGTGGGCACAGTGGCTAAAAAATACAAAATCCTAGAATATGGAGAGGCTTTGGAAGAGGAAGAATTCGTCGATGAGGTAGCAGGAACATTGGGGGCTTACGCAATAGCCAACCAATATTTAGTTGGAACTTTGAAGGCACGGTTGAAACAAAAGAACCTATTGATCAACAAATTGGAGGCTCAAGTAGCAACGACAGAGGTGAATGCCAGGGATGAAGAAAACAAAGGTTTAGAGAAAGCCAGAGTGACTGATCAAAAGGAAATCGAGAGACTTAAATCCGATCTTGAGAAGATGCATCAGTTGGCACAAATAATCCAAATGCAGGTAAGTCAACAGGAGGAGAAAATAAAACTGTTGCAGTCTAAATTATATTCTGTTGAAAACCAGGTCATAGACATAACAGTATTCCAATCCCAGGCCACGAAAATACGAAATAAGGTAGAAGTAGCTCAACGGGATCTGCTTTCCAAAGTAGAAACCATACAGAATCATTTTCATACGATAGAACAAGCATTAAAGGATATCTCCTTGAGAGAAAGAGAAGTTGCAGCATCTCGAGTTTCTTTCCAAGAAGTTGTTATAGAAACAACGAAAGAAGAGGTGGCCATCAGTTCCAGGTTNGAACTGTAGAAAACAAGAGACTCAGGACAAGATGGAGAAAACTAAGATCTCGAATCAGGAAGAAGAGATCCCCAACCAAGAAGAAGGAAACCCAGAGATAGTTACCAAGGAAATTGGCAGTCCCTTTGCATCCATCACTCCCTTACAATTCACAAAGGGGAACTCTGATACAGAGTGGATATTCAAGGAGGACCTGAAACCTATTTATGTATAAGATTTGCCTCATGAATTCTTCTTCAGTAAGAAAAGGAAGGTCGTGGTGAAGCAAGAAACATACCAAAGAGTGGGCACAGTGGCTAAAAAATACAAAATCCTAGAATATGGAGAGGCTTTGGAAGAGGAAGAATTCGTCGATGAGGTAGCAGGAACATTGGGGGCTTACGCAATAGCCAACCAATATTTAGTTGGAACTTTGAAGGCACGGTTGAAACAAAAGAACCTATTGATCAACAAATTGGAGGCTCAAGTAGCAACGACAGAGGTGAATGCCAGGGATGAAGAAAACAAAGGTTTAGAGAAAGCCAGAGTGACTGATCAAAAGGAAATCGAGAGACTTAAATCCGATCTTGAGAAGATGCATCAGTTGGCACAAATAATCCAAATGCAGGTAAGTCAACAGGAGGAGAAAATAAAACTGTTGCAGTCTAAATTATATTCTGTTGAAAACCAGGTCATAGACATAACAGTATTCCAATCCCAGGCCACGAAAATACGAAATAAGGTAGAAGTAGCTCAACGGGATCTGCTTTCCAAAGTAGAAACCATACAGAATCATTTTCATACGATAGAACAAGCATTAAAGGATATCTCCTTGAGAGAAAGAGAAGTTGCAGCATCTCGAGTTTCTTTCCAAGAAGTTGTTATAGAAACAACGAAAGAAGAGGTGGCCATCAGTTCCAGGTTATCTATCCCAGAGAAAACCAAAGGTAACATCTTACTAAAGGCATGGGAACATAATCTATCTGAGAGCAGAAAAATAGCTAAAGAGACGAGAGATGCTTGTGAAGAGACATTCGACTTGATAAATAAAAATTTGTTAGATCTTGATAAAGAAAGTAGTGCTGGAACACTGGGCAAAATTAACATAGCCAAACATCTGTTGAATATCAAGGAAAATGGGGAAAAAGGAAAAATTGAATTATCCCAGGTAAGTCAGGTCAATATTGCCCAAGTGGATAAATGGTTGATAAGACCATGCTTGCAATTGTGGTTTATCATCACGAAAGACTGACAAGTAGGAAAAAGATTGCCACAGTTGGAAAAGAGTTGTTGCACTTTCGAGGCGAATATTCAAGCCGAACCTTCCAAGCTAATAGCCCAGTTAGTAGAAAGGTGTGTTATTTGTATCGAGCAGGGGAAAGGGCTGAATTTTGGAGGCAAGTAGTGACAGATGCCTATCCCATCCTATTTTTGGAGCCAGAGAACAAGAAAAGAAAATTCCCTACCCACGTGGAGGAAGACAAGAGACAAGTGAAACGCTTCATTCTCCATTTGTAATCGAAATTTTTAGAACGATTAGAATTCAAAGCATTTTAAAATTTTGTATAAGTATAATTTTCAAACAAGGATCAAAGGATTTTTTCCTTTTGGCCAATTGTACCAGAGAATATTTTTTCGCCAAAATTAATACAAGGCAGATCGAAGAATCATTTTTTCGTCAAGACTGGGTTATGTGTTTCTTTTGTTATTTCACATTTCACATAATTTCTCATATGTGTCTTTAATGAATGCTTAGCTTCAATTTAGTACAACCTCTACTGTGGTGGTCATTTATTTCAGTTATCTAATCATTTACAGTTTTTCCTCTGTATCGGCTATCAGCAGGTACAAGACCTATGAATTGTTTAGATTTCTATATCATATGCTTCATTAGAGATTTCTCTTGCTTATTTTCTTCTTTTGTCACAAGGTGAGATTCTTCCCTGATTGATGCCTCACATTGTTCAACAGATCTATGTTTTCTCTCACTTCATGCATGGTTTTAAAATTTAACTCAGTTATGGAAAACGACCTTTGGTTTTGTTGTACTATTAATTCGTTTTTGGGATTCTTTCTTGTATAATCTAAAGGTGAAACAACAACCAACACTTTAAAAAAAAATCGGTTCCTTTATGACTGTCCCTGTGGCATGACAACCCAACATAGATCCTGGTATCTTAGATCAAACCAGACTCGCTTTAAACCTTTTCGATACCATTCTAAAAACCGCTACTACCTGGGATGAACTTGAACGTTCATGGGAAGCCATTGAACGGGATATAAACATTCAGGAATAGTTAGAAGCTAGACCCAGACAACTCAGAAACCATGCTTAGCTTCTTTTCCCAGTTGTTTTCTCCATTTATATATTTCACACTTTTTTGGATGCTTAGACTTAGTACTTTATAGCCTTAATTACAGACTCTAGAATGCTAACTCTTATGTTGTACATGAACATGATTAAATTTCTGCTATGAAAAATCTAAAATGAATATGTATTCTTTCATTTCAATAAGCTTTTGTGGTTAATATTTAAATTTTAATGCAAAGAACAATTTTTCAAGAGGCTCTTTTTGGCCTTGGTATACCATTCTTGTGATTGTTCTCTAGCCCATTCAAGCCTAGTGTTTGAACTCTTCTCTGATACCACTCTGTAACAAAACCAACCCCCTAATCCTTACTTAGATTAGTGGGATGTCAAAATTCCATCTTTCAAAACCCAACTCCTTTCTCAAAATTGAACCCTTAGATGGAATCTTCTCCTCAAGATATTTTCAATGACTATAAATATGCTAAAATCTAAGTTTGGGATCCTAAGATATGATCCCGTAAATATTCCAAATCAATCTTCCCACTATCCACATGGCATCCACATGGATCCCCCTCATCTAGGATAGCTAGCAGGCTAGGCATGTGTGTTTATGTGGTGGGTGATGTGCCATCAGATGTGGCACACACCAAGTCTGAAACCAAGGAAAACCCTAGTAATAATTCA
Source organism: Picea sitchensis (assembly GCA_010110895.2). Taxonomy (NCBI): domain Eukaryota; kingdom Viridiplantae; phylum Streptophyta; class Pinopsida; order Pinales; family Pinaceae; genus Picea; species Picea sitchensis. Next base: position 8,564 of record SNQJ01S0097812.1, on the reverse strand, counting down.
ACGCAAGACTCGAAAATGAAAGATCGGGTCTCAATAGAGTTGAATGGTCGGAACCAACCTAGATCGAAAATCCCCCTCTTTTTGGGATTAGATATATAAGATAGATATTCGATCAGACAATCCTACTTAGGATGCAAGGCACACAACCTCCACCAAAATTTATGAAATATTTATCTCAAACACCCCACTTCCTGTAGGATCTAAATATCATGATTGAACCAAATCAACTGACAATATATCCATGGTCTTCCCAAAACACACGACAGTTAGTGCATTCTACTAGAGTCTAATAAATCGAATGGACAAGATCTATCGCGATCTAAAGTACAGAGATTCCTGGATTCCCAAAACCAACCGATCTTTAACGAAGAACCCCGACTCCAACATATTCAATGCTCACAATTTATTCAATTGGACAACCCATATATTTTTAGTCTTAAAAGGTGTGCAACCTTTATTCAATCAGATGCACTCGATTGGAAAGCATAATCACTTCCCATCACCTTTCAAACGGATCCTTCCAAAAGGAAGTTCCGACAAATCCAATGACTAACATTCCTCTGATCCAATGGTACGAATATTTGCAAAGTCCTTAACCCACATAACAGTTAATGTGCACAACAAAACTTTGACAGGTTGGATTGGGTCCTCGACAAATCGATGGCTCGTATCCATTCAGTTTCTCTCTACAACAAATCAATGGCTCATATCCATTTGGTTTCTCTCTACGACAAATAAACGGTTCACACCCATTTGGGATTGCATGTTTCAGTTTTCTCTCTATCGAAAAACAACACCTACTCCAATCTCATGGATCCTTTAGAAACCTGCATTCCAACTGACCTTATGGACTGGGCCCAAGACAAGATCTATAGTCCATATATTTTTGGTCTGGTTCCTCAGCAGATCAAAGGTTCTCACCCATTCAAGCTCGTGCATACTGGTTTCTCTCTATCATAAGACCCCAACCATGCCAAACTCACAGATCTTTCCGAAACTTGAAATCTAATTGGCCTATACACAAAGCCTCTCTGCGAATGGTTGATATCAACCCCTACTTGCCAATGGATGGTTGATATCACTTCTTGACACTTAGACAATTCCATGACCTCTAGTTCACCGCCTTTGTAGAGGTTTAAATGACCACACCAAGGAATTGGGGGTTTTTCTTCCCCCAACTTTGATTAGATCTTTGATCCAAATCCTACACAGGGCTATAAGGTAAGCTTCCTTCTCATATTTTCTTAGTTACAACTTATACTTCACGCATATTTCATCAGTTATAAGCCTGAAATGTTTACGTGATCGAGGTAAAACAACCTTCACACTCAGAGATCAGACATACCCATTATTTAATATTTCATAGGGAACAAGGAAAAATAATAAAATCTAAGGCATACATGGATCATAATTTCATGCATCCGTTTGCCCATTCTTGGAGTCTTAATATCTCTAACCAATCTCTCTTTATAGTCAATTCTCATAGGTTAAATAACCAAAAGTTTACAACCCAAAATTAGACTGTGAATTCAAAGATTATCAATTCTCTTCACCCATCATACATCATGTAACATACCCAACCACCCACAGGCTGGGACATGCTACCTTCAAGCCCACTCTTGGACTTCGTACTCTTACTGATACCTTCTTTCATTAATAAGAATGCATAAGATACAAGATTTAGTGACATGCGCAACAATATCAAGCAAGCATGCATAATATAAGATTTAGTTAAACTATAATTAAAATACACAATGAAAATACATTCATATACATGCAACTGATACCATAACAGAGAGTACTTATCTTTATGAAATATGACACCAACTAGATTCAGACCAAGGACATTCCACCCAACCGTAGACACTACTGTTCCAAATATCAATAGCAGTGTCACCTCTGAGCCAGGGCTATGAATCCACAAGGATGGTTCCAGAGTGTTACTTGGCTTCCCAAACCAGTCAACACCCAATATCTCAAAGGATTCCCAACTCTCACAGGATTCCCAACTCTCACAGCAATCGAAGTACCCAACTCTCTTCTACCCAACTTGCACCACCCGAGAGAATGAACCTCCACCCTTCTTTCCATGCATTCCTTCAGGCAATCCTTCTCCTTAATTCAGGCTCCAGCGCAACTAGTCTAGAATCTCAATGGTATAACTCTCAGGACTCACAACTGTGAGAAACGTTGGAAACATGCCAACGCATCTCAGACATGCAGGCCTCAAATCACGACTGGATCACACCAACGACCACTACAACCAACTATCTCGTGGATAATCTTCAGCAGTTTGAATCCCTTTCCCAAGCCAAGATGCGGATGCGGATGGATCAATGAATGGGTGAGTAAGTGCATGAAGTGCGTGAGGGAAATGAATAAATGTACAGGAAATCAAAAAACAAGCCATTAGTCCAACCCCCCCCATCAAACCGGAGGTGGGTTTAAGTAACTTCGTGGGGAATCAGGAACCTCCTGGCCTTCCCCAAGAATCTCATGTAACCGATCCCCTCCCTTAGGAAAAAAGGGTAATTTAAGATAGGAATAAACACTTAGCCCCTCAATACCCCTCTCTTGTGGAATCATATACCCCTATAACTCTAGTCCTTTTCCATCTAGCAACCAACCATGTATTTATTATTAATAATGATAGAAAACATTACACTTCTTGGGCACACTAGCCTTTTAATAATTTTTTGGGCACCTTGGCCTCTCAACATTGTAACAATACATTATTTAAAATGGGGGTTCAAAACTTGGGGTGTTACATCCCCTCCCCCTTATTTTGGCACTGTTCTCAGTGCATATACAAAATAGAGATGAAAATCTCAAATTTATTCAAAAATATGTGGGTACTCTATCCGCATGGCATATTCATGCTCCCAAGTAACATCTTCAGGATCGTAGCAGGTCCACTGAAATTTTACCAGCTCTATAACTCGATTTCGGAACATTTTTACCTTTCTATCGAATACACGTACTAGATGAACTTGAAAGTATCCCTCCATCTCTACCTGAATCAGATGCCAATTAATAACATGGTTAGGGTCATGTACATATTTATTTAGTAAAGATACATGAAATACATTATGCACATTCATGGAAACAGGCAATGCAAGCATGTATGCAATTGGCCCTATTTTGTCCAATATTTCAAATGGACCACAGAATCTGGCTTCCATCTTTGTACAACTACCTAATTTCAATGAGCTTTTCTTGGGCTTCACTTTCAAAAGTACATGCTCCCCTAATTTAAATTCTCTAGCTGTCTTGTTCTTGTCTGGATAAACTTTTTGTCCATCCTGATTTGCCTTTAAATTCTTCTTGATCTTGACCACCTGGTCTTCCATGTCCTTGAGAAACTCCATCCAAAGTACCACTCTATCATCTGGGTTGTCCCAACTTACTGGAGTATCACATTTCCTAGCATACAAGGCTTCAAATGGGCTCATTCTCAATGAAGCTTGATACCCATTATTATATGTAAACTCAACCAAGTGTAAGTAATCTTTCCACTTAGATGGCTTATCCATCACATACATTCTCAGCATATCTTCAATTATTTGATTGACCCTCTATGTTTGCCCATCTGTCTGGGGATGATACACGGTGATAAAGTTTAGATTTGTGCCAAATCCTTTAAACTATCCCCTCCAAAAATTGGAGGTAAACTTCGTATCTTTTTCTGAGACAATTGTCCTAGGTATCCCATGCAACCTAGAAATTTCCTTCATGAAAATTTCTGCAATATTAGTCGTTGTATGTGTTGTCTTCACATGAAAAAAATGAGAAGCCTTTGTTAATTTCTCAACTACCACCATGATTGAATCATGTTGCTTATTCTTTCTAGGTAATCCTATGATGAAATCCATGGTGATCACTTCCCATTTCTTCTCTGGGATTGGAAATGGCTGCAGCAACCCCGCTGGGTGCCTATGCTCAACCTTCACCTTCTGACATTCCATACATCGAGCGATGTAATCAACAACATCCTTCTTCATTCTTGGCCAAAATAACTGGCTTCTTACAGTTGTAATGGTTTTCTGGTAACTAGGATGTCCAGCATAAGGAACATCATGCATTTCCTTTAGTACCAAATTCCTCAGTTCTCCAGAACTAGGAACATAGATTCTATTTTTATGCATGAGTAATTCATCTTCCTTTATCTCATACTCCTTTATTTTATATTGTACATCTCCTTGCTGCATGATTTCCTTTACCTGTAGGTAATGCTAGTCTGTAACAAGACCATCTAAAATTCTTCTCTTCAAGTCTGACTGATGCATATTGACAGCAGTAGCATGCATGATATGCACTCTTCTACTAAGTGCATCGACAACTTTATTCTCCTTTCCCTTGATATGCTTGATATCAAAGTCATACTCACTTAAAAATTCCATACATCTTGTTTCCCAATGTGGTATGTTTAAAAAGATACTTCAGGCCAATGTGGTATGTCCTTAATTCAAATTTATTTCCCATGAGATAATGCCTCCATATCCTCAAGGCGTGAATAATGACATCAAGTTCCAAGTCATGCGTGGCATAGTTCCTCTCATGTTCCTTAAGATTTTTGGACTCATATCCAATGACATGTCCATTTTGTGTGAGGAATCACCCAATTCCTTCCTTACATGCGTCTGTACATACCACAAAACGTTCATTTGGGTTAGCAATATTTAACACAAGTGCACTAGTAAATAATTTCTTCAACAGATTAAAATTATTTTCACACTTGAGTGTCCATTCAAATTTAGTTCCCTTCTTTTGCAAAGAAGTGATGGGATGAGAAATCTTAGAGAACCCTACTATGAACCTCCTATAGTAGCCAACTAATCCCATAAAAGATCTGACGTTTGACACAGTTCTGGGTGTTGGCCATCCTCTAATGGCTTCAATCTTCTCTCGATCTACTATTATGCCATGCTCTGAAATAATGTGTCCCAAGTAATGGATCTTATTTTGATAAAAATAACACTTACTCAACTTGGAATACAATTGATGTTCTCTCAGTACTTGCAACACCAATCTTAAGTGATGTTCATGCTCCTCTTCAGACTTAGAATATATAAGTATGTCATCCAGGAATACTATCACAAACTTATCCAAATAATTTATGAATATGTCGTTCATTAAGCACATGAAGGCGGTTGGTGCATTGGTCAGTCCAAATGGCACCACTACAAATTCATAATGCCCATCCCTGGTCCTAAAGGTTGTCTTATGAATTTCTTCTTCCTTGATTCTTACCTGATGGTATCCTTCCCTCAGGTCAATATTTGAGAATATATTTTCTCCTCTTAGTTGATCAAAGAGGTCATCAATTCGGGGTAGAGGATACTTGTTCTTTATAGTGTACTTGTTCAGCTGTCGAAATTCAATACACAACCTCAAGGTTCCATCCTTATTTTTGACAAAAAGTATTGGTGCTCCCCAAGGTGAAACACTTGGATGCATGTACCCTTTCTTCAAAAATTCCTCCAACTTCATTTGTAATTCTTTTAACTCTGGTGTGCTCATTTTGTAAGGTGTTTTTGACACCAGGGAAGCTCCTGGCACTAAATCAATTGAGAAATCTATCTCCCTCCTTGGTGGAAATCCCGGTGTTTCTTGGAATACATCTTCAAATTCCTGTAGTATTGAGAAATATTCAAGGCTTGGCCTATTTTTATTATCTTTCTCTTCCACATGAGCTTCATACAATTTCCATCCTTTCCTAAAACATATTTTCAGCTGTAAGGCTGAAATATCCCTTATAGAGATGGGTCTTGGAACTCCTTTCATAGTGCTCTGTTTTCCATTCCTTCAAGACATGTAAATGTCTTGTTATGACAATCTAGGACAACATGATGCTTGTCTAACCAATCCATTCCAATCAAAATATCATAATACCCCAATGGTATGATATTTATATCCATACTAGTATTCACGCCATTAAGACTTATGGAACAACTTTTGACCATATCATGGATTCTTCTTTTGGTTCCAGTGGATAACTGAACCAAACTTTCTTTTCCAAGTTTAATTTTCTCCAAATGTAATCTATCCACTATCTTAGAATCAATGTAGCAATGACTTTCTCCTGAATCAATCAAAATAGCAACAGGTTGATTTATGATATTACCTTCCACCTCGATCATATTGGACTAGTACTCTTCTTGTTGATCATTTAAAGTTGCATAGATTCTTCCCATATCTTCGACTGTTGTAGCTTCTTGGATGTTTTGCATATTATTCACTATGTCCTTTCTGTGTGGGCAATCCTTATACAGATTATCTTCCTTACATCCCCAACAATGGATTGGTGGTCTTCCCCTTTTTCCCAAGGAATATTCCTTCTTGAAATCTCCCTTAGCATACTGATCCTGGTGATTTCTATTAGGCTCATTCCTATTGAAGGAAAGTTTGAATCCTTTCCTCCTCTGACCGGACTTCGCATTTTTCTTGTCCTTACAAGATTTTTGCAGAGATTCTTTTCCCTGGCCTTTCTCATATAGGTATTTAGCCTTCCTGATGGATTCAGTCAAGGTCTTGGGCTCATCATACTTGATCTTTTCCTTATAAAAGGTTCACATACCACTTATAAATCTCTGTATTTTCACTTTATCATCACCAATGAACCTGACATACTTTAACAATCCCAAGAACTTCTTCTCGTTCTCTTCCATAGTCATGCTTCCCAACCTGAGTTCAAAGAACTCTTGCATTTTCTTGTCATAGAAATGCTCTAAGAGGTACTCCTTCTAGATGTACTTCTTGAACTGCTTCCAAGTGATCCTAATCTCATTAATGTGCTCCACTTGCTTCAGTTGGTCCCACCACATTGCAAATTTCTCGTGTAAATGGTAGGTGGAAATCCTGGCTTTCAGATTTGATGAATAGTTATGCAACTGAAAAATATCTCCTGAGCCCAAGAAACCATGCTTCGGCATCATCTTCCCTTTCTCTTTCACCCTCAAAGGAAGGTGGCTTGATCTTCCTCAGCTCTCCTTGCAAGATATCTACCTCTTGTTTCCTCCTTTGGTGTCTAACAGGAGACACCTATGGACTTCTTACGGGATCATCCGATGCATAAAAATTTCTTGGTGACGTCATCATGCCCCATCACTTCAAAGCTCTTTTTTTGGGCTTCAGGGACTTCAAGGAGTTTCCCTTTGCTACCACACTTCTAATTCTCCCGAACTTTGAATTCCCTAACTCGCCAATCTGTCGCCATGTGTCTCCCTTATCCGACGGTCCATAACAACCCTAGGCTTTGGGAATTCAAAAGTTATTGCTACAAGGATCAACAGTGGCAATTCCTTTGGGCCTTTGGACTTCGGAAAACTCAAACCTCAGCTTTTGATTTTTATCCGAAGCTAGTGATCTACTGACGCATGTCTCACATGGATCGACGGCTATGATTTCTTCAAGTCTCCCGATTTCAAAGAACTCAACTCCTCAAACTTCATTTTTCCCCGAAGTGCACGGATTTTTTCTTCATGTCCTCCTGGATCGGATGACTGCAATTCACTTCGGATCTTCGGAGCTTCGAAAATCTCAATTCTCAATTTCTCCTCCCTTACCTTTTCCCAGAGTTCTTTCACCTGGAGCACATGATCGATTGACGTGTTTCCTCCTACTGATCTACAGTCCTCAGCTACTTCTTCTCTCTTCAGAGAGGTTCGTCGCTTGTGTACTAACATGTCACATCATTGCATGCCTTTCAATTTGCAGAGGCACGCATCGGTGGTTTGGAGTAACCCACTTTTCACAATTCTCCTGATGTTGGCACGTAACCCCTTAGTGAAACCATGGTTTGGATTACAGGAACCGCCTTGGGAATTATCTCCCGTGCAACTTGGTTCCCCACCATGCCTCATGTCGTTGATTGGTTTGGATTGTGGGACCGCCTTGGGGAATTATCTCCCGTGCAACTTGGTTCCCCGCAATGCCTCATGTCCGTTGATCTCTCTTTCCAATGGGATCTGATGGTTGTGACCTTAACCCTTTCTTCCTTTACATTGGATGACCCCTGTTCACTTGTCCTTTGATCCAATAATATCAGATCTCTCTTGATCCTACAGTGGTGATCGCTCCCAAATTTGAAGGGGAACGATCACGATCCTTCAAACCCTTACAAAGGATCTATGATGTTCCAACTCCTGCATAGATTCTGCAACGCCATTCCTCCTGAGCTTTTCAACTTCGTGGTCATAGTTCGATCTCGACCACGAGACTCTGACCAACAGACCTGACCCATACTGGCTCAATGTTTCAACCAGAAGCTCTAATACCAAACTGTAACATACCCAACCACCCACAGGCCAAGGCATGCTACCTTCAATCCCACCCTTGGAATTAGTACTCTTACCAATACCTTCTTTCAATAATAAGAAAACATAGGATACAAGATTTAGCAACATGCATAGAAATATCCAACAAGCATGCATAATCTAAGATTTAGTTAAACGATAATTAAAATACACAGTGGAAATACATTCATATACATGCAATTGATACCATAACATAGAGCACTTATCTTTATGAAAGATGACACCAACTGGTTACAGACAAAGGACATT
>SNQJ01S0097811.1:17186-76928 GCA_010110895.2 Picea sitchensis | reverse complement strand
ATCCTACCTCGCCACTCCAAACTTTCCACTACCTATCATTCTTCCAACTCACCACCGCCATTCAGAATTGTCACACCCCGAAACATCCATTGCAAATCCCATTTTGTCACCCCGTCAACATGTCCCCTCCAGCTAACCGTTACGGGTCATATCCATTCCGTTCATCTCCCAATCTCTTTTCTGCACGTCAATCATTTTCACACGTTAGATGTCCTTCACCTTACCCTCTCACGCTCTAAACGACCCGTTGGCCATTTATGATTGGCCACATACCCGTTGTTCATTCTGACCTGTCCTTTTTCGCCCAACGGATACCCGTTCACTCAAATTCAACCCCGTTTCAATCATTTCCCATTCCATTCACACTCCCTGCGTATCAGAGACTCATTTTCCTTCGCCTCTACAACACCTCATCCAACCAGAGTTTTCGCCTACTAACGTGTGTTCAGTGTGCAGGGATCGGTGGAAATCAATGGTGCCCAAAAGCAAAAAGTCAAATGCAGAGGAAAATCCTTTTCTCCCACCTCCGGTCAATCTCGATCGGATCCCGTAAGCAGGCAAAGATATTGTGACCACCCAAACTCCACAAGGATCTGTACCTCTAAGCATTTTTGAAAAATATGAAATGATTAAAAAGAAGAACCAGATGTTGACCAACAACACCTACTCTCAGTTTTGGAAGCAAACTTCCACAACACAACATCGATTGTTGTAAGCCTTTGACACAGAGAAAGGAAGAATGCATCTGACATTTCTGCGAGCACAGGTGTCTCAACCCAAAGAGATCACTGATTACAAGAGGTCAACTATCATTTTTGACACCAAACAAGTCCATCCAACTAACCAGATGGACTTGCATAGACAAACTGGAGAAATGGTTTTCTCCACATTGGCACATGCTTCCTCTACAACGGCAAAGTTACAGGTGTCTTTAAGCATTGTTCAGACCCAATTGAAGTTGGAAAAGATATCCTCTTTTGCAAAGGATAACAAAATAAAATCCTTAGAGGAGTTGGTGCTCAAGATTGGGTATGATCCCTCGAATGTAAAAGCAGCAGAGGAAATGTTGAAGAAAAAGAATGCTTATATTGCATCTTTGAGAAAACAACTGAAATTGCCACCAACAGAGGATTCACAAGCTAAAGAAATAGCCAAGGCAGAAAACGAGAAAGAAGAATTGTTGAAAGTTATCATGCAGCAGAACGCACAGCTCAGGGAAATAGAGGCAGAGTTGGAAAAGTTATTGAAAGAGAAGGAACAATCGACCCCGATGGAAGTCATTCCATTGAGTGTAGTTCCCATTGCAGAAGTCAGTACAGCAGCTATGCCAACAACCACTACAGCATAAATTCCATCAGCAACTCCATTGACAGCACTGGAAAAAACTGTGGAGCTAGCAAAGTCCATGGAGGAAATGACTCTGCAGGGAACATAGATCAATAGGCTGAAAATGGAGATCGAAAGTCTACAGGAACTCAAGTCTTCTTTCCAAAAAAGATACAATATTGAGAGACAAGTATCAGAGAAACTCAAGCAGGAAATACAATAGCTTCATAAACAAACAGTGGCAGGTAAGACAGTAGCAGAGGCTAAGGAAAATATATGGACAGATATCTTGAAATCTGTAAATGAAATTTGGCCCATGGTGCAAATCATGTTCGAGCAACATGATCTGGTGTTAAAGAGTAGGCAAGCCATTGATAGGATAAGAACAGAGCTGGGTGAGATGCCCTTGACAGCCAATGAGATCATCAAGTTTTTGAATTCAAAAACCAAGGAAGAGCTTGAAGACCTAAAAGTTGAAGATAGGACAAAAACTATCCTTGAAGTCAAAAGAGTGTTGACCAAGAGAGGATTAATGTTGCAGTTGGAGGAGAAAGATCAAAACATGGACATTGGGGTTCAGATATTTTTTAGCAAGATTGAGGCCTTACAAAAAAGGGCCTTCTTGGTTTACTTGTCCTAAATGATAAATTGATGACTTTGTTAGATTATAAGCAAAAGATTGCCACCATGGTCAATGAAAGTTCCAAGTTTTCAGGGATACAGGGCAGCATCACAGACAAAGCATTCTTGGAGACTTTGCAACCTGACCTCAGCATACAGCACAAATTCAAGTACATTTTCCTCACCAAGCCGACTTTTTCTAAGTATACCGAGATGGACGAAGTCTACCACCGGCTATTGAAAGTTGCCATCCCCGGTACACAGAGATGGGATGAGTTGTGCGAATTAATCAAATAAAGATAAAGATTTTGTCCAAGTCAACATCCAATGCAGTCAAAGTCATATGAATGACTCACCAACGGTCTTCCCCAAAATCAGCATGAGAGATTCGACACATCATCATCAATTCCCATATTTTTGCATCTTGTTATCTAGATAGTTAAAAATAACATATGCCATGTCCTGATCATTGATGACATGATTGTTTGTAATCTTTATTATAAATACTTCAAACTTTGAAGTTCTGAGGGTTGATTTTTACGCCCGAGCAAGTTGTAATATGTATTATTTTCAAAGAGATCATTCTAGTAATACAAGGAGACATTTCACAGGATTCCTGCATGTAAATTGTTGGTGAAGTTCTATCTGTCTTCGTAAAAGTTTTATTTCTCAGTTATCATGTTGTTTTCTAATCTAATCTCTAAAAGAAGTTAAAGTTGCAAAATTTGCCATTGCATACTCTATTCTTAATCTTTAACAGATTTATATGTTTTCTTTCTGATGTTATAACAAAGGAATTCTTAGTTAGCTTCTTTGTTTTAAACTGATATCTCACATTTTTTTCAAATCCATCATTTTATTTCTAAAAGGATCCAACAACAGCATTTCCTTGCCCTGTAAAATGAATCTTTTAAAAGTTGTCCTCTGATCTCCTTTTTCTGAAATAGACCCCATAGCCAAATGGAAGCGTAAGTGACATTCAGCCAGTCTATTTAAAAAACACAAACAACTCGGTATTATTCTTATAACTAGCCTAAAACCTAAAAAATCCAAACAAATCTAAATCTTAAAGAGAGATCCCTCTCTGAAACTAATAGGGCTAGATCCCAGTTTTGAAGTGGTTGGTTAAGGTTACCTCTTCTAATTTCTTTATGCCCTTTATACAACCTCTGGGAATTTACAGAGTGATAACAAACAGGGCCAACAGTCAAAAGTCAACGCTGACTTCATCATGTTGACATGGTAGAGGCACAGATGGCAGGCCATACAGATGACGTGAACCAACCAAAAGGTCATACGTGTCACCACTGAAAGGGTGACACGTGGCAGTCATACAACTGACATGTCAGCCCCGGATGATGACACATGCCAGACAGAGACAGGTACGGATGGAGGACAGGTGGTCCAATCATTGATTGACACGTGGCAGGTGTGCTTACGTCACCAATTGCTGACAGGGCAGGTACGGAGCAGACACATGGGCGAATCACTAGTTGACAAGTGGCATTAGTCTAGCGAATAAGGAGGTTCCATGTGGCCCAAACTTGGGCTGCCAAGTGGCACCCAGGCATTGGTCAAAAGTTTCATGTACCAAAATTTTGGAGTTTGAAGGATTTGAACTCGTGACCTCCATCAGGAGACTATTCCTTTGGAGTAGGTTGTATGCCAATGCACGACCATACAACTTGTTATTACAAGTCTACAAACTTTTATTTAAAGTGTTGTAAAGTGTTGATTGGGGGAGAAAAGGGCTGGGGCTAAGCCCCAGCCCACAGATTTGTGCATCCGCATATGCCCACAAATGCGGGAAGCTTCCACCCAAGTGATAATCTCCGTGCGTGGGGGATAAGGAGTCGACACCTTGCAATGTGACTTGAGCTCGATACCTGGCACCTAAGTTTAGGGATAGCCCCGAGTTTTATGGGGTTTAATATGACCATATATTTTGAGATAAGGGGCCAGCGCACAGCTCTATGGGTTGGCGCTTGGCCACCTAATATAACCATATGACCATAAATAGGGGCGCGCTAGGCCTAAGGGGATTAGCACTATTATTATGGCATAAAGTGGGTTTTGACCTTATCCTTATGGTTTTTTTTATTGATTTTATTAACCAGTTTTGGTTATTTGGCCATATCTTGGTGGATATTGGGCCAAATTGAGTGCCACGAAAAGTGGGATGTTGGGATTTGATCCCTCTACCTCATGGTTATATAAAATAATCCATTGTGAGGTTTTAAACAAGAAATAAGAAGCAAGTAATCTTGAAGCAAGTCGAGGAAGAACTCGCCAAGGTCAAGTAGTCTTGAGCAGTGCAGAGTAGATGAGCTTTGGAGGCAGTTTCTGGGAGTTCTACTACTCTGTTTTCAGTGTCGTCTGTTGCATTAGGTTTTTGAGACATATCATAATATAGCTAGTCAGTCAAATCCCTATATGATGTAATTTTAATGCAGATTGTAATGCATTGAATATTGAATAGAGAAAGCCTCCCTCACTGAAGACAAAGGCTCGGAGACGTAGGCGGATTTAGCCGAACTCCGTTATCAAATTCTTGTGTACAATTGGTTGATGGTTTGATTTCTTTGTGTTATCTGCTATTGCTCTTAAGTCTTTGTCGTTTTCATATTCGCATGCAACGTAAGAAAAAGATCTTGATAAAATTGAGGTCATAGTGTGTAATTGCTAAGCTTCGATTTTTGGATCATGAACCCACTATGAAATAAGATTTTTTTCTAAGTAAAGAAAATAATTAAGGATATAACTAAGTTAGATATGTGTCAACAACCAGTCACAACCACAAGATTCTACTTCAATCACTCCCCACTAGGTAAGCATCCTCCATTCTCTCCCTATATATGCCTCTTTGGTGAGAGAGAACAAAATGTTAAAGGTCAAAAATTTAAGGCTTAAGATAAATTTGAAGCTGCTCAAAGAAGATATTGAGGAACACAAGGCACCTGAAAAAATCGGGTTACCTTGTAGCAAGTCCTCTTGTTGCAGGGGAACCCTTAATCGACTCATAGGAAATAGGTCAGCCTAGGGAGACAAAAGAAGTATTTTTCCAAGCTACATATTTTATGATTATTGACAAGGACACTTAGACAGAGGCAAAGACAAAACAAAGCAAAGGAACTCTAGGAAAATAGAATATCAGTGAAGAGAAGGCGATAGTAGAGGAGGAAATCTGTGGTATTAGTGACCCCCAAGGTCACTGTGACTTCTCTAACACTAAGTGAACGTAGTTGCATGAGGACATGCAATAGTTTTGGGATGGGGGAGATGACGAGTGCCTAAAATGGCATACTTTCAACACCCATCTATACCTTTTTGCTTAACATTTTATGTTTATCACTTCCCTTTTTGATACTTCCATTATCCAGTTGACCTCATTTTTCACCAAAGGTATGAATCCTACCCCATATGCCATTATTACGTTATTTTTTCATAATTCTTAGGAAGGAACTCGTTACTATTAGTCACTAACATTGTTGCACAGGAGTTTAGTAGCTGCAACACCTATTTTTTGCAACTACAAGCTCATGGAGTTTCAAGCGCAAGCAAGTTGTTGCAATTTCAGGTGCAAAACCCAACTGTTGCAACTCAAGGTGCATCCATGATTGTTGCAATTCCAGACAAAACAATTACAACTGCAAGCATGATTTTTGTGTTGTGACTCTAGAAATAGCTCACTAGCCCAGCGGTCAACGTTGTATATGGTAGTCGAGAGCTGACAGTTGTGAAGCAATCTCAAGGAGGGAAGGCGATAGAAGACAAATAGGCAACTATGGAAATCGGTTACCTATCAAGTCAACATATGTCTATAATTGAAAGAATCATCGTAAGTGGATGAACAAATGGATTCTCACGGTTGTCTATCTGTTGTTTGTATAATTTCAGAACAATGGTCGTATTGTATAAAAGCCTCGGCTCCCCAAGAGCTGGTGGAGGGAAATTATTTTGGCAATTACAATTTGTTATTGTATCTTTCAACTTACGATAATGTAATTTTGGTTCTAGCTTTCTAGTCACATGTTGATGTATTAATTGATCGTGTGATTCTAGTTTTGTAGCCCAGTACCTCACCTAAGGGGGTAGGGCCTCCTCCTTAGTCAGATACTTCCTGTAACAATAGTGTTAGAATCAGTATTTTACTTTTGTTTAGTTTATTGTATCGTTCAGTACTTCCAATTGTTGTAATTCTAGGTTCATTACTTTATTAACATGTTGTAAACATTTTCTGGTTTGTTGTTGTTCTAGAATCATAATATAGTTCTTGTATTTCAGAATTACTTTTCAGTCTACTGTAATTCCCAATCTACAGAACATTGTTACGACTTAGGAGTGGTTTGGTTTTCTAAGTTCAACATCTCGTAACGTCACAATCATTATGTGCTTTTCATTGCTACAACTTGTGTCTCTTCAAGTTTTGGTTATAACAAATTCAATTTCTATGATTTGCGTTGTTGTAACTCAGTTAAATTTCTTTTTGTTTCATGTTGCAACTCCACTTGCAGCCACACTCAATGTGTTTATTTTCTGATTCTCTTTAGGTTTTTCTTAATGACTCTGGATTGATATTATTGGATTAATATTGAATGAACAAACACTCAATTGTTGTGACAACACAAGACTTTCATTGTACTCAAGCTAATCACCAATAGATCATAAACACATGTTTCATTTATGCAAGTGTGATTTCAATTTTCGCAAATGTGATTCCAATTCCTACAAGTGTGATTTCAATTTCCACAAGTGTGATTTTTATTTCTGCAAATGTGATTTCAATTCCTATAACATTGATCTCAATTCCCACAAGTGTGATTTCAATTTCCACAAGTGAGATTTTAATTTCCACAAGTGTGATTTCAATTCATGCAAGTGTGCTTTAATTTCTCCATAGCAGCTTAGGTCTTAACATAGGTTGGTGACTTAATTATTTATTATGAGTCTTTGAATTGTGACATTAAAATGCTATAATGCCATAGTCAAAACAACACTCTTCTTGCATAGATTGTGCACAATAGTTCACAAGTTCCATACGAGCCTCGAATTGATAATTAAATGTACAACTCTTCATTTTCTTACTAAGTTAATTAGAAAGTAATTGAAAGGTCTTTCAAGAGGCTTGTGATCCATATGGATGATTGTCTTCTTCCCTAGAATGTAATGCTTCTATTGGCAGCAGGCTTGTACAATTGAATACATTTATTGGTCATATATGGGGTACTTACGAACGACATCTTAGAGTGTCTCACTATGATAGTCCATAGGATGATCATGCTAAGTGAGAACGACACCAACAACATAACCAGAAGCATCTATCGCAATCTCAAGTGGTTGTTGCAGATCGGGTAAGGTGAGCACCGAGGTTGAGCATAAGCGATGTTTCATATCATCATAGGATTTCTACTGTGATCTTCCCCACACAAATTTTTCTTTGCAACCACCCTTGGTCACTTAGCTAAGAGCCCATGCAATATGGGAGAACCCCAATTCGAATATGTGATAGAAGTTGGCAAGGCCTAAAAAGATTTGAAGCTTAGTTAGTGTTTTCGGGGTTGGCCAATCACGAATGACTTGGATTTTGGATGGGTTGACATGTACACTATGCTCATCTACAATATATCTGAGTTATTGGACCATGTTCAAGATGAAGGAGCATTTTTCTAAGTTAGCATATAGCTTGCATTGTTGGATAGTGTGGAGGACATGTTGAATGTGTTGCAAGTGTTCTTTCCAACTCTTGTTGAAGAGGAGGATGTTATCCAAATATACAACCACAATGTAATTGTTGAAGGGCTGCAAGATGTCATCCATAAACCTCATGAAAGTTATTGGGGCATTCGTCAAGCCAAAGGGCATGACCAACCACTTGAAAATACCTTCTTTATACTGGAAAGTAGTCTTCCATACATCAATCTATTTTATGGGGACATGGTGGTAGTTGGACTTTAGATCAATCTTACTAAAGTACTTTTCCCCCTTGAGTTGGTCGAGAAGGTCATCAATTCAGGGAATTGGGTACTGGTTCCTGACTATGATTTTGTTCATAGCTCTATAATCAACATAGAGTCACCAAGTCTCATCTTTCTTTTGTATGAGCACGATTGGACTTCCACAGGGTGAGGAGCTTGGTCAAATGTGCCCTTTTTGGAGAATCTCTTGAATCTAGTGCTTGATTTCTTCATTTTCTAGGAGAGAGTGTTGATACACTAGCCCATTAGGCAAGGGTGTTCCATGGGTCATCTCAATTGAATGCTTAACCTGACAATGCAGAGGCACCCCAATGGGTGAGGTGAAGATGTCACGGTATTATTCCACAAATTTTTCCACTTATGTTGCATAGAGGAGCCCTATGTGAAGGCCATGGATATGGTCATGACCTTTCGTTCACTTGGAGATCGAATCATGAAGAGGAAAAAATTTCCCAGTCTAGGAGATGACCTTCATGCACTACTTAGTCGAGGCTAAAGAAATTGTGATACGTGGAGCTAGCTATGTTATCATATAAAGTTGTCTTCCTATAGTAACAATGACACTATGAGTTCTAGACTCATATACAACATGATGTTTCCACATATATGGCTGGTCCAAAATAACATCACAAACTTCAAGTGGGGAAACATCACACAATACCTCATTCTAGAAGGGCTTGATGCCATAGGGCAGGTGACACTGTTGGTTGAAGCGAAGATCTCATCCTTGGTTGAGCCACCTGATGTTGTATGGTTGTGGATGTAGTGTTGTTGACAACTCCAACCACTTGACGAACTTTGTTGAGATGAGGTTCTTTTGGCTTCCACTATCAATAATGAATGTATCAGAGCACCCTTCACCCACAAATGCGAGTGAAAAATGTGCTTACCTTCCTCCATCTCTTCTGGTTAGTTTGGATGGATCTTGGAGGTAGTGAATGTAGCATTGGGTTCTACATCAATAATCTACTTCCCCTTGTCTGGCTCTAAATCAAAGTTGGAGCTTACTTTGAGGCTTTCAACTTGGCCACCAATGACTACTTCGAGAGACATTCATCGGTGTTGTGTTAGGGGATTTTATGGAACTCGCACCACTTCCTAGTGTCTTTCTTCATCTTCCCATTACCCTTCTTTGTTTGCGGCTTAGACTAGTTGTACTGAAGTTTTCCATGCTTGATTTGTCCTTTGTTTTTTGTATTGGGGCTTCCTATGTCTAGATTTTTTTTTATGCATTTGTAGATCCAAACTCCCACTTATTCCTCTGCTTAATTTTTTGCTTTATTTTAACAACATATCGATACGCAACTCCCAGCAACGAGATGTCCAAGAACTCCATTTATATTTGGATGTACCTATGTAGACCCCCTGGTATTTTAGAACTAGGTATCGCTCAGAGTCTCTGATACCCAGCTTGGTGCATAAGGTATGGAAGGTATTTGTGAACTATGTCACTGTTTGGTCCCTCTCCTCACCCAATATGGTCCATTTCGTGTACTGGTCATCATATTTTCCAACAGGGTAATATTGTTCCTTGATAGTATCCATAAAAGAGTCCCAAGTGGGCTCAACCCCAAATATTCCAGACTTCTCTATGGAGTTTTTCTCACAGTAAGTCTCCCACCAATGTTTGACATGGGGGAAAGCCTCAAGGAGTGCAAAGGTGATATTTTCCCTATTGGAAAAATTATGGACAGAGAAATAACCTTATAGTAGATTTAACCACTTTTGTAAAGCATCTGCATCTATCAGACCTTCAAATATGGGAATATCAAAATTAATTTGTACCTTGAAGGGGGCGACACCTCTAAAGTGGTCGCTTGACGAAGATGCATATGTTGTTGTCGGCAATCGTCGAAGGATTTAGGAAAAACTATCAATCATCGTGTTCCTATTTTACATGACTAATTCCATAAGCAATAACTTAATAGGATCTCCTACTCCCCATCTCTTTTTTCCTTCACCATGGATGATCGTCAAGGTCGACGAGGATAGTCTTCTAAAGGTTTGACTAGTTCGAGTCCTAATGCCTTATACCTTGACCTCATTGGGGACATGCACATAGAAATAGATAAAGAGAAGACCACTCTGATACCATTGATCCAAATTTATGAGGGAACAAAATGAAACACAGAAATAGGACAGAACCACAAAGATACAATAATACTCAATTTCTATTAAAGAATGAAATATGCAGAGACTAAAAAAGAAAATACATATTGAAATGAAATCACTAGAATGGTGGTAGCTTATCTCTGAGAAGAGATGTGACAACTATGTGCATTCACAAGAAGATGATTACAATGAGGCTCCAAAGGCCTTTCTAACATAAATCATAAATGAGAAAACCCTAACCTCAGGAGATGAAACGCCAAAAGGTTTGTGGACCCCGATGGGGGTAGTTGATACGTCAACTTCCCGAGGATGTAACTTTTGCATACGATCTTCATTTGGGGTTCTGAGTACCTCATCGAAAAGGTCTAGCCGAAGAGTACACATTCCTTTCATACTAGCATAGGCCTTTGAAGACATTCCAGGCGTTGTCGAGCCAAAAAAGCGTCGTTTAGGGCCTCAAAATAGCCTCAGAAGTTTGGGACCCAAAAAAACATAGAACCATTGCCAAGATGGAAACTGTATTTTGAGCCAGTGGGATAGGTGGGCAACCACTGATCTCCACCTGGATCATCCAACCAATCCATTCCAATTAAGATATCATAAGATCTCAATTGAATAACATTTAGATAAACAATTGTATTGACTCCATTCAAATCTACTGGACAACTTCTAACAAATGCATTGATCATTCTTTTGGTTCCAATGGCTAGCTGAACCAAACACGATCTTTCAATATTAATATTTTTCAAATAAAATCTATCCAATAATTTAGGATCAATGTAGCTATGGCTTGCTCCTGAATTAATTAAAATAACAACATGTTGATTATAAATCTTACCTTCCACCTCAATCATGTGGGATTGATGTTTTTCCTGTCGATCTTCAAGGGCTTCATATATCCTTGGAATATTTCTGCCTAGATATTCAACTGTAGTGGCTTCCTAAAGTTTGTGAACAATCGTCATTTTTTCTTCTTTATGATGGAAATCTCTGTACAAATGCTCTCCTTTACATCCCCAACAATTGATTGGTGGTCTTGGTCATTTGCTTGAAGATTTTGCCATCTTGGTATATCAAAATTGATTTTCTCCATGTAAAAATATGGAAGTTTACTCAAGAATCTTTGTATTTTCACTTTATCATTTTTTATAAAACCCACATATCTTAACAACTCTAAGAACTTCTTGTCATACTCATCCATAGTCATATTTCCTAGCTTGAGTTCTAAGAACTCTTGCATATTTTTGTCATAGTAATGCTCTAAAAGACATTGATGTTGGAAATATTTCTTGAACTACTTCCAAGTGATCTTATTTTCATTAATATGCTCCATCTACTTCAATTCATCCCACCACATAGAATCATTTCCTTACAAATGGTATATGGAAATCTTAACTTCGAAGTCGGAGAAATAATTATGTAGCTGGAAATACTTTATGATTCCAAGAAACTAAGATTCAGCCTCTTCTCCCTTCCCTTTTTCTCCATCAAAATTTGGTGGCTTGAGCTTCCTGAGTTCTCCTTGCAAGTTGTCCAATTCATGCCTTCTCCTTTGATTCTTGATAGGAGATACTTTTGAGATGTTGTGTTATTCTTGAAATAAATGTGCCTTCCTTGTTGAGTAAACATGTGAGTGATGTGGTATGTGAGTCCTACTAACACTCCTTGAATGATTGGATCCTTTGTAATTATCTCTTCTTACATGGGATATGCCTCTTTCCTCATGTCTTGAACTCGCTCCAACTCTGACTTTCTTTTGCAGTTGGTTCAAACTTTGTAGAAGTTGAGTATTTATATGATTTACCTCCTCCTAAGCTTTTATTATTCTATCATTATCATCTCTATAACTTTTCACTTCCACTCTTAAGCTCTTCATGGTCTCTATTAGCTCTGTTGTCTCTACTTTGCTTCCATTCCCATTAGACTTTGTTTCTTCATTTCCCAAGCTAATATCCAAGCCCCTCACTCCTTCATCATGGCTATGAGTTCCTTGGACATATTCCATGATTCTAGTCTCGAGGATTTTGTAAAATGTGTATGTAACAAAATTCTATTAGATAAGAACAACTTTGCAATTCCGAAAAAATTATGCATAATTTCTTCCCTTTTAAGGCCACCAATCAACTTCTTTTAATTTTCCAAGAAATTTTGTTGCTCAAATCAAAATTTTGGGTAGCCAAGATGATTCTACTCTTCAATATCTTTTCATTTACTACTCTCTAGCTCAATTTTGAGCTCTAAGCTAAAAATTATGGTTCTCTGAAATCAATAAGTTTTCCCTTTTATACTTGACCTATTGATACAACTATTCTCAAAGGACAACTTCTACCATTTGTAGGAGAAAATCTGTCAAGAACTAGAATTTTTTTTGTATCCCCCAAGAAATATTATTTATTATGGTGATCACTCATCATCCTTTAGATTTGTGATCTGTTGCTCCAGTCACTTTCTATAGAAATATGGAAATGTCAACTTTGCACTTTTGCAATTTTTCCCAAAATTAGAACTTTTAGCCAAACTGGCTATCTCCCAAACTAAGCATTTCTAGAAAAATTTTACTAACAAAAATTTGTTTGGATGGATGAGTAGATAAATTGTTGAGTAAATAAGATTTTCCAGATTTTCCATTTGGGGTCCCTTTTCCTATGAAAATCCCAAACATCCCCCAAAAGTGGCCAAGAATAGTGGATTTGGCCCTGTTTGGGCACCTCCATTCCAACTCCTTGAAAATCTATCCACAATCCTAACTAGGTAATTTTTTCCTACTTTTTGGTTTCTCTATAAAAATTTCATCTTAATCCAGATCTTGGTTACTAAGGACCACTCTCATATTTAGAAACTACTAATTTACATTTCCTAGAAATCTAGAGTTGAATCAACCAGTGGGCCTCATTAGCACTTTTATGCCCCTCAACATTGCATAATTAACCTCTAAATTTCATTTGCATCTCAGCAAATATTCTCGTGTTATGTCCAAAACAAGATTTTGTCTCCAAAAATTCTTTTTTAATTCACCTTATATTTGTTGACATGACACCCTTGCTGACATGGATGACATGTTCTTGTTGACATGGAACAGGTGTGCACCTATTAGTGGGTGAGGTAGCCATGTCATCCACTTGGCCACCCTGATCCCACCCTGTCGTATTTTGGGTCATCCCCTTCTCTCTCCCTTCTCTATTTCCTCTTTCTTATTTTTTCTTTCCTTTCTTTATTTTCTTTTATATTTCTTACAGGCCCACCTGTACTTAACTACCCACCTAGAAATAGGTCTAATCATAGATGGGACTAGAGTCCTGCCTCCTCTTCCAGACCTCCACTTGGCACCCATCTCTTGGTTGCAGTGATGGGTGGGTCCCATCCCATACCCCTTTCCTCTGGGCACGTGACATGCTCGTTCCTCAAATAAGACGTTGAAGATTCAAGGTAGATCAATTGTTGAGGTTGATATTGGGAATTTTAGGTGGAGGTGAGTTAACGACACCAAAGGTCCTGATACCACCAAACCACCTTTATCTTACATGTTGGGCTCTCGTTCAACTCGATCCATTTTGAAGTCTTTTGAAATCGTACTTTTAAAAAGTTTTGATACCACTTCTGGTATTGGATTGTACCACCTCATCAAACATGGCCCCTAGGTCACCCCTTGGGCCTATCGCTCCACCACCATGGACTTTCCATTGTGGCCCTACCACCATGGCAGTCCACATCACCACCACCATGTATGAAAATTTCCATGAATTCTTAATTTCAAAATTTCTTCCCTAGCCACCATGGAAGCTCTTTAATTAAGCTTCACATGGCCAATTTCGACCTGGTCCATGTCGATTTGACCTCTACACTTGCAACACACATCCCTATATTGATTCTCAATGATATTTTACTCAAAAATTAGGGATTTTTCCCAATTTCACCATGGATTCTCTGCAATTCACAAATTCATCCAATTCCAAGCCTGGAATCGCTCAACTAGAGGTTAAAATTGGTGGTTTTAAACCCTAATCTCAATTTCCCCAAAATTACAGAAAATTTCCTCAATTTCTCATGGAAACTTTCGTCAAATAGTTTGCAAGCATTGTTTGAAAATTTTACCTATGCAAATTCCTATTCCAATGTGTTGGCTCTGGCCCATATAGGCTCGGTGTTGAACATGTGCCTCTGATACTACTTTGTAATTTATCCATCCACTCTTGTACCCAATATGGTGATCCTAACAATGTGAACAGTTCTAAAACAGGAGCTTATGAACTCCCATGTATACTTAAGCAACATTGCAATTGGGCCATATAAGGGGAGGGGGGGGGTGCCATGCCACCTCATTTGCACTTTTGTTGATGTGTACCTAAGCATATGGATCCTACAACCTTCTAAAGCCTATTGTATGTGCATCGGTGATTGGATTTCGATCCTAAGAGAGCTAGGTAAGGGTTCTTGACTCAACTTTGTCATTTACACTAAAACCATCCATGACCTATTAGTTCAATACTACATAGAGGATGAGGCGGTGAGAGGGGGGTAAATCTGGGACTTGGCCACCCAAGTGGCAGTGGCCATGGTGGTGAGGATTTATGAATACTTGGGCATGTAGAGGATTACTAGCACCCAGATGACCATCGTGGAGAGAGTGATCTAGGGGGTACACTATGCATGGGAATATTTGATGAGAGAAGCGATGTTTACATATCTAACACAATGTTGGATGTCTCAGGATGGGGACTTTGCCTTTGTCTTAGTCCTTTGTTATTTTTTCTTTGAGCAGGTGGTTCTCTTACTCTAATACCCCAGTTTTATCCCCATGAATTATAAATGTATGTTTGTACATGATGAAAGGCCAAAGAGCCTAACTGTTGGTGTACAACATCATTTTACCTCATGTGCATGCTCATTTTCCCTTGCATGCATGAACTAGTTCACTCCACTTTGCATGCATGACCTAGTTCACTCCACTTTGCATGTATGAGCTACTTTACTCTACTTTGCATGCATGACCTAGTTCACTCCACTTTGCATGTATGAGCTACTTTACTCTACTTTTCATGTATGATCTAGTTCACTCCACCTTGCATTTATTTAATCCTATCATAATTGCATGACTAATTCTTATATATTGCATTCAATTTCATTGTATTGTAATGGGTTATCCATTCATCCTTGGATGATTATTATCGTTCCAGAGGTTAATGAGAATTCAATTGCTCTATTATTCTCTTATTTTTCCTTCTTAGAAAATGGTACTGTATTCCTTTTCTATTAGAGTCTAGATCTTGTTGGAGTGCAACAATTTCTACATGGTATCAGAGCTTCATCAAATTCTACATGATATCAAAGTGAGCTTGAATATAAGGAGGGGTATATAGAGTTTTTTGCAGGTGGAAGACACATCAAAGAACACAATAGATAAAATGGATCAACCTCAGTGAATAATCCTCACTCCATTCAACTACTATGAGTGGAAGACACAAGTAGTTATTCGCTCAAGGAGTAAAGGCTTACATAGGATTACAATGGGAACATAGACTAAACCCAATTCTACAGTGGAGAAAGAAAAATAGTTTTATATGATGGATGAAGCCTTTGGTTTGTTGTTCCTCTCGATTTCTACTCACCTTCTATTCCACATCAAACCTGATACTACACCAAAAAAAAATTGGGCCACATTGGAAGGAATTTTTCAGGAAGCGGGATGTGCTTCAAGGTCATCAATTGGAGAATGAGCTCATTTCTTTGAGCCCAAGTAACTTTGAAATTATTTAGGACTTATTTACAAAATTCCAATCATTATTGATACAACTCAAGCTATGTGGTATAGAATAGAACAAAGAGCAACTCACTCTTTCCATTCTATCAAAATCGGGTCATGAATACTTAGTGTTTGCCTTTACTTTCCATGCTACAAAAATAGTAATGGAAGTTTCTTGGAAGATGCCTCCCATGAATTATTTTGTTGAGTATCTCACTCATGAGCAAGATAAACTTGTTCAAATGGGTGTCATCAAGTCCTCAAATCCACATGCACTTGCAACAAATGATAATTCTAACATCAAATTCAAACAAAAACTCAAAGGCGAGAAAGATCTAGATCTTAAAAAGGATAGAAATCCCAAATCTACTAAGGAGACCTCCAACCCTAAGGGGGGGGATCAAATAAGGAGAAGGTGAAGTGTGGTTATTGCAATGGATGATTTCATCCAAAACATCCATGCATGAAAAAAACAATTGATCAGATGGCACATACTCTTTAGCAGAACAATCTAATTGGTGGGCACATACTGAAAAATGCTAGGAACAAGGATGTTGAAAATCCCCTTGATGATAGAGGAAAATGACAAGATGGTCATGCTTTAGTTTTTTTTTCTTCATCATTATCCACATGGACTCTTGATTTATGATCCTCTAATCATTTGGCCTCATCACGAGATTATTTCACTTCTTTGGAGCCATGCACATGTCCTTCCATTTTAATGGGAGATGATACACCTATTCAGGTATGTGGGAAACATAGAATTGATTTAGAACATGGACATTTTCATAATGTGTTTCGTGTACCCTCGTTGCCCATCGATCTACTTTCCATATATTATATCACACATTCAGCTACTAGAAAGCAAGTGGATTACACTCCATATTTAGTAGAGATTTTAGATATTTATGATGGATCAAGGGTTGTAATTAGGGTAGTAGATCACCAATCGAGGTTGTATGTTTTTTCCCATTCCATTCCTAAATATCCTTTTGCTATACTATTAAAAATTGTTAATGAACTTAGAAGGTTATGGCATGAGATATTTGGTCACCTTAATTACCGCTACTTGTAGCAGATTAGCAAGCTAGGTATGGTGACTGGTTTGTTGGATATAAAATTTTCTAATGGAGTTTGTCAGGGCTACATACTTGGAAAGCATCTAGAAGACAAAATTGAGAAGGGGAATACATGAAGGGCCTCCTCACCCCTTGAGATTGTTCATAATCACAGCATTGACCCATTTCCTCACCCATCCATGAGCATGGCCCAATATGTGTTGACCTTCATTGATGATTGGTCAAGTTACACTTTGTTGTATTTTCTCAAGAAAAAATATGAAGTGTTTGAGTATCTCAAAGAATTCAAAGCACTTGTAGAGAAGCATTCAGGGAAGGGGGTCAATATTCTATATACAGATAATGAGGGGGGGGAGAGTATGTGAACAAATGTCCAACATCTATGTGTAGAAGAAGGTATTGTGTCAATGTGTTCAATTCACCAAATCCTTATAGCCATCTACATCTTCACCAAGCATAAGTTCAAAGACTTGCAAGCACACTTGGGAGTGGTGAAGACTTTAGAGGAGACTCCATAGTCTACTCCACATTATCCTCTATTTTGTTTTAGGGGGGGTGTTATACACCAAAATGGCACACTTAAGTGTCACACCTATTTACACCTAAGTGTCGCAAGTGTTGTAAAGTGCCATATGCACCTTTCTAAGTGTCACGTGCAATTTGTAAAGTGTCGTATGCACCTTACTAAGTGTCGCATGCACTTTACTAAGTGTCGCAAAACCTTGACACCGTGAAAGAACATTTGTCACAATCCCCAGTGGAGTCACTATTTTTCTGTTATGAGAAATCTTACCCTACAGATAGGTTAAGCTCCCCTTTGGACCAAGACCCCTTCTTTGGTCCAAATACAGAAGTTAAAAAATGGCTGCTACTTTCCTTATAGATCTAGTTCATTAACCTATAGACATAAGGAGGAAGCCACACCAATTTCCCGAAGTTTGTCCTCGTTGCTCTGTCATTTTTCCTCGCTGCTCCAATTCCTTCAGTGATCAAAGAGACCTACAAACCAAGATGCAAGCAAAATTTCCTAGTTCTAATAGATTTCATTCGATAAAAACCAGATATATCTATACCCGATTTGACTTATGCATAGACATTATCATAAACAACATAATGAAAGGATTATGCCAAGTTAATATTAAATGGAAAGACAAAACAAGGCACTTAAAAATCACATTTCTACTTTCCTTATATCAAAGTGGTTGACACACCCATGTATTACAATTTGTTACTTGGTCATAGTTGGTTATATGCGATGACTACCGTCACATCTTTTGATCCAGGTGGATATTGGTGGCCACCCACCTATTCCAACTGGCTCCTCGTGTCCATTTTTATTCAGCACGTCTTTCTGTACTACTTTATAATTGCGATTTATACACTTATGGGACTGTCTGAATCCTCCCACATTCTCCAGGTGGATACAAGTGGCCTCTCGCCTAATCCAAGTGGCTTATTTTGTATGTTTTCATGTCAACACATATTATTGTACTTCCAGGGTTGTTTTAGGGCCCTAAACATTGTTTTCTTGACTTGCCACAGTAATACTATAGACGGAGTCAGAGTCTAATGATGGAATGTGTAGCTCTCTAAAATACCTTTCCAACGGGCTATCACGCACCTAAAACGAAGGTAGTATTCAAAAGTTACGACCCTGGGAAGTTGAGGTACCAAATTACACCAACTTACCCATAGGGCCCACAAGACTTTTGGCGTTTCACCTTCTAGGGTTAGGTTTTTGGAATTCATGAGGAATATGAAAAGGGCCTCTGGAGCCTAATTTTAATCCATTCTTCTTATACGGATGTGTGTAGTAGCCACATCTCTTCTCAGAGATAGCTACCACCATTCGAGCAAGTTTCAGTTCTGTAGTTTTACAGTTCCATCCTATTTCATTATTTAATAGAAGATATTGTTCATTGGATATTTGTCTTATTCTTCCTATCTCTATGTTATTGTATTCATTTTTTTAATCAGTTCGTTATGCTCCTAAATTTGGATCATCTTCAGTGTTTCATATTTTACAATTTCCCCATCAAGGGAAAATTGTCACTATTGACCAACTTGACTATTGCACTCCATATCTCCACAATTCTGCAACGAATAATGTCCCTTTTCTAGGTTCCAGTCTTGGGTATGAGAGTGTAGGAGTAGGTCTCCTTAAGGATTCCTCGCTCATGGGGATTTTTCATGCTCCTCCTCTTGACACCCCAGAGGTTTCAATGTTAAATATGATTTTGACTCAGGTGCAACAATCCCTAGAATCACTTGATCCTTTGGTAGTACCTAGTCTTTATGAGCATAGTTCTTTTGTTGTGTCACGATCATTAGAAAATGAAACAGACACTTATGAGCATAGTTCATTGTCTCTTTCAATCTCGTTAAAAAATGAAATAGACCCCCCTCCATTTGAATCGAGTCTTCCTCTGCATCAAAAACTTGAACCTTCTTTTCCTCCGCCTAGTGAAAATATTCCTATTAGTAACCAGACGCCTACACGAGGAAAGAAGAAGAATCGATGGAGTAAACGACACTTGGGGGGTAGGTCTCCAACCTCTGGACATCATGCTGGAGCGAAGCCACTAGCTTCTACCACGTAGGCTGGGAATAAAATACCTCTAGAGAGACACGCTTCTAAGAGTGATCCTCGCTTGGGGGTCGTTCACATCGTAATGTAGTAGTCTTTTCTATGAACGAGTTTAGTCTTTGTTCTTTCTCATGCTCGTAAATACATGAGAATAGGTTACCAAGCTCAATCTTTGTTCTTTCTCATGCTCGTAAATACATGATAATAGGTTACCGTGTATACTTTTATCTCTTTTTCGGACTCGTAAAAGCTATATGAAAAAGGAACTCTTTGGAGTTTCCTTTAAGCTCTTTTTTAGAGTCCCTAAACATGAAAAGATTGTCGAGTGAGCTCGCTTCCTTTCACACTTGTTAAAAGGTTTGAAAGAGCGTCTTTCGAGTTGTATTTTATCTCTTTTTTGGCCTCGCGAGACTAATTATGTAAAAATGAATACTCTAGTCTAGCATGACTAGAAGAGTTCTCCCTTGTATTGTTTTACACTTTTTTTTTCGGGCTTAGGAGACTAAAGTTACTAAAAGGTCACCCATGGAGTCATCTTTAAGTTCTTTTCAAACTCCCTAAATGTGAAAAACCACTGAGTTTACCTTCTTTGGGCTTGTAAAATTATGCATCAAAGGACCTATGTGGGTCCAATCTCCAAGACCCATACAGGACCGAACCCCTCCTTCTTTAGGTTCATTAAACATATGTTGAGGGACTCATCGAAGATGAGATATACTGAGCATATGTTATCCTCCTCAAGCTCATTAAAAAAAAAGAGCTACTCACCAATTATGGTGGGGGGGGAATTGAAAGAAGTGGGTCAAGTTTTTTGGAATCCATTATCGTAGATATTGTTGTCACCCTTGAACATGGCACCTGTTTGTGTCTCGCCTTACAATTGGGTAATATTCTTGTCTCTTAGTCATACCAATTCTATGTGTCGTTATACCTTTTCGTTCCAGTCGAAGAGTGATCTTATTATCATCACATTATGTTCTTGGTACTCATTGAGTTAATGATGCCAAGTCATTTGGCGTGCCTCACAATGTTCAAGGGAAGTTTCATTCCAAACCAACCATCTATGATTTTACCACTTTCCATTCCTATGTCAGTTCACACTCATTTAATCCACCATCTCACATCACTTTCATGTGTTAGATTCGTGTCGATGATGGGGGATACATCAAGGCCCTCCTTCGATGAGTCTTTTCCTGTCAACTTCAACACTTTATCTAGGAATTAGACTTAGAAACCAATTAGTACCTTGGGACCTGCATGCCTCAATGGCAGGCCTCCTCACTTCCGACAACAAGTTTACACCATTGACCTCTGATTGGATGATTCCACGAATGTTCAACCTCAAATCATTTATTCACATTCATTGGAATGTACTAAAGGTACCTTGGGAATCATTGTGATCATTAGTGATGTCCCTCGCATTTGTTAACAATATACCTCAATGACTGGTAATCAAGTGGTTTCTACCATTTTTGACATCAAGTCATTTATTCGCATGGCTAGAATCGTACTGTTTCAGGATTGGGACGAAGACCCTGGGTTGGGCGCTGACTTTGTTATGTGCTTTTCCTAGGATATGATGGAGATTATTTGAGCATATAAAAGATTTTAGTATAATCTCCATGTTGGTGATCTTATTGATACATATATTTTCACATAGATCCACATTGTATTGATCTGTGGCTATGTTTTGTCATCTTGTAGCTCCATTGTGTGTTTTTCATGGCTATAATCAATTCATGTCATGGAGGTATGAATCAACATTGTATCTCTGGTGGCCATGTCCTTAGTCAATATTCTCAGGGATCCCTAGTGTATTGGTCGACGACCATGCTTTGAGTCAACTCGTATTCCAAGCATAGGTATGCATGCCTCGGGAATGGAAACATATATTCATACTATTTGATGGTTGTTTGCAACTTCTACCAGGTTCTCCTACTTTGACACCCTTGCATTGGATAATTTGTAAAGTGTTTCAACCATCAACTTCTCTTCTGACCTCACACTTTAGGGGGCATCTGTTACCCACCAAAATGTCGCACTTAAGTGTTGCACCTATTTACACCTAAGTGTCACAAGTGTCGTAAAGTGTCGTATGCACCTTACTAAGTGTCGCATGCACTTTGTCAAGTGGTGTATGCACCTTACTAAGTGTCACATGCAATTTATTAAGTGTCGCAACACCTTGACACCATGAAAGACCATTTGTCACAATCCCTAGTCAGTGTGGAGGAGAAATTTATCATATGAAGGTCAAAATACTATGTGCACATATATTATTCATTTTTATTGAAAAAAGGAAATTAATTTAGTGTGAGAATCCACCTCACATTTACTTTTCTAATCTCAAGGAGAAGTTGAGAATCTCATGGATGGTTGAGAGATTTTCTCAAACCAAAGTCCTAATTTGGTGGATCTTAAGAAATATTTCCTTCTTAAAATCCTTGAGAGATATTTTCTCCCTAAAAGTATTGGATATTCCAATTTAGTGGATCTAGTGAGTGATCTTCTCCATGGTGGTTAAGCCTCTAAATCCTATATAATGAGGGCATTCCAAGGTAAAGGGGGGGAATATTTCAGGTGTCAAACCTTTGATCCTGGGGGGAAGGAATCCATTGAAGAATTAGCATTTTGATCTCAAGACTTTCATACAAGGGCTAGATGAGGAGAGCTTGGAGAAGATTGTTACGACATCAACGTGATTTGTAAGTGCCTTATTTTGGCTTCCCATTTAATATTAACTTGGCCTATTCCTTTCATTATGTTGTTTATGATAATGTTTATGCTTAAGTCAAATCGGGTATAGATAGATCTGGTTTTTATCTAACGAAATATAGATGAAGTAGGAAGGTTTTCTTGCCTCTTGTTTTGCAGGTCTCTTTAAGCGCTAAAGTAATTGGAGCAATGAAGAAAAAGACAGAGCAGTGAGGACAAACTTCAGGAAACATGTGTGTGTTCCTCCTTCTATCTATAGGTTAATGAACTAGATCTATAAGGAAAGTAGCAACCATTTGTTTACTTCTGTCTTTGAACCAAAGGCAGGTTCTTGGTCCAAAGGGGAGCTTAACATGTCCGCAGGGTAAGATTTCTCATAATAGGGGGTGTTTCCCATTGGGTTTTTCTTCTTTCCTCACCTTTTGGGGATATTTTTTTGTACTTGGGTACCTAACATGGCTTCATATTTCTGGGATCTAGTTTTTTTCATGCATAATACTCACCTAAGTTAGGCTTAAGGGGGGGTGTTGGTGTACATGCATCATTTTCCCTCACATGCATACTCATTTTTCCTTGCAGACATGAGCTAGTTCACTCCACTTTGCAAGCATGAGCTAGTTAACTATAATTTGCATGTATGATTTAGTTCACTCCACCTTGCATGTAGTTATGTCTATCATAGTTGCATGACTAATTATTATACATTGCATTCAATTGTATTGTATTGTAATGAATTATTCATTCATTCTTGGATGACTATTATTCTTTCATAGGTTAATGAGAATTCAATTAACTATTATTCTTTCTCTTTTCTTCTTCTCAATTGCTATTGTATTAATTTTCTATTAGATTCTAGATCTTGCAAGCGTGCAACAATTTCCGCACTATAAATGTAATAACATTGAATGCTAATAGTAAAAAAGGATCATTGATTGCAAATAGATAAGGATAAAGTTATAGGGGGCTATGATTCCATTAGAGAGTGGGGGGGTGTAAAGGGCATAAGCCAATTTATTATATTTTATTAAACCCATCTTTAAATTAGTTGGGAAAAGTGGTCACGTGAGCTTCTTGGTGAAGCCACATATTGCATTATGGCATGAAAATATTTAAATTCTAATTTTGGTTGTGGGGGGGTTCCTCATTCATTCTTTCTGATTCTTGTTCTTGGTTTTGGCATGGGAATGAAATGTTGGAGGTAGAGAGCCATTGCTAGTTGGTTTTAGGTATATACTGGTTATTATAGCAATAAAATAATGTTTGTATTCATGAGAATGATGGAAGTTGAGAAAGAACTATCCACAATTGAGAATCACTGGAGCTTCCAACATTGAGATTTCTTGGCCAGTAGAACTAGAGCCTTGGAAAGAAGAAGAATAATCTAAATCACTGCATTGCAAAGAAGACAGTTCCTTTCTTTGGGTTGTGTAGGTTGAGGGGGAAAGAGTGTTAGGGACCTAACTGCCCTAACCCCTCAAGTAGGTAGAATAATATATTTCCATGTAATAAAGACCAATATTAATAAGGCCTAGCAATAAGGAAGAATAAGTCAAATGTAAGAAGACCTAATATAATATTCTGCTTCTAAAAGGATATTCCTCTAGATTGTTCTTTTGGATAGACATATTCAGTATAAATAGGAGTAGAGGGTATGAGAAGTTTTGTATTGGATATTATTGTAATAAATCTCTGCTCTGTTGGAGGTTGCCCCCTTGAAGAGGCAAGTGAACATTGCTATCATTAATCAAGGTGCTCTTTCTGGTGTTATTCTGGTATTATTCTAGTATTGTTGTGGTTATATCATTGTTGTTCTTCCATTTCTAGCTAAAATATTTATGTTCTGCATATTATTTTGTATCTGGAATACTACAAGTGGTATCAGAGCACTTTCCTTGGCAAAAAATTGTGGCTTATTTTTTTTTTCAGGGTAGAGACATATTATGGCATCTTAAAGCTACAGAGATCTGTCATTACGCGCATAAACCCACGGTCGGGGAGTCATACATGCATGAAATACAAGTGGTACTTAAGAGCACATCTATTGGTCACCCTTGTAACCCCTATTGGTACCCCTTATTTGACCTATCCCGTTGGATCCTTATCTTCGCCCTTATCGTAGTCATACCTATCATTTTTCAACAAATTTTTTTTTTTGTGGACCCAAACCACTTCCAACACCCTTATTTGGGCCTTACCCCATTGGATTCCCCTCGTCACCCTGATCGTCATGATACAATTCACCCATAACCCATTTTCTATATGGTCCCACCCATCCCTTTTCATTTTCCCTATTTTTCATGGCCCACACCCATAGCCAAGACTTGGAAGCTTGCTTCAATTCCTTGTCCTCTAATTCACAAAGACCCAACAAGAAGTGAGGCATATTAGTGCCAATTTTGCCACCATCAATAAAAAAATGCATTCCTCCATAGACACCAAAATGGAAACCATCAAATAGGACCTCGCTACCCAGCTTGCATCCTTCACTACAAGGCTCTGCACCAAGCTGAATAACCCTGCAGATATTACCTCCTTTGACCCACCTTTGCACTCTGAAGGTGAAACTTCCTCTAATTCCTAGACTTTTTCGCCCCATCACTTTCAGCGTGACCTACGCCTTTTGCGTGTGGATGTGAACAAATTTGATGGCTCGGATCCCATGGGTTGGGTAACTCAAATGGAACATTAATTCTATTTGTATGGCATTACATATGAGTTGGCCAAACTTCGGTATGGTATTCTCCATCTAGATCAAGAACGTTGGCAATGGTTGCAATGGAGAAAAAATGTCCGCCAAGGGTATGTTGCTTGGACACAATTTGTGGCAGAGCTTTATGAATGATTTGACACTGACACCAACCATTTAGGTCATTTGACAAAGTTGAAACAATCTGGCACAATGGAAGAATTTATAGCCACTTTTGAGTGATAAGATTTCCGTACAGAGGGCATGTCTGATGCTTTTTTTTAGAATGTTTTATCAGTGGCCTCAAGGATGATATTCGTGCCCATGTCCTCATGGATCGACCTCAGAGTTGGGTGGAAGCTACTAAAAGAGATAAGGAAGCACAACATGTTGTCTCTTCTCAAACCTTAAAAGTGTCCTTTATTCCTCACCCTAAACCAGTCACTCCCACTCCTTCCACTCCACTAAAGATCCATAAATTGACTAGAGAATAAATGGTTGAATGCCAACTTAAAGGCCTTTGTTATAATTGTGATGAAAAATATTTTCCTGGGCACAAGTGTAAGGAACAAAATATTTTTATGGCCATCTCCGAGGATATTTCGGAAGACGATGTCGAGGACCCCCCTGTGGCCGAGTCACATGAACCCATCGACATGACCCCACCCTTCAACCCTCCCGAAGTTGAATTGGTCATTTCCCTGAATGCTCTCATTAGGTTCTCTGCTCCCTAAACCCTCAAGATAATTGGTTACATTAAGCATCGGAAGGTCATCATCCTTGTTGACAATGGAAGCACCCATAATTTTATTCATCACCACATTGCCCATGAAACTAATTGTTATATCTGTGCCATCAATAATTTTCAAATCATAATTGCCAATGGCCGGTCCATGAAATGTGGGGGGTGTTGTGAAAATGTGTGTCTCCAAATTGGTCAATACCACATGAAATCTCATATGTTTGCTATCGACATGGGTGGTTGTGACATTGTGTTGGGTGTCGAATGGCTAAGGACTTTGGGTCCCATTCTCATGGATTTTAAGGAATTAACCATGCAATTCAACCAGGAGGGCCAACAATATAAGTTCCAAGGCATCACCGTCGGTTCCCCAAAGATCATCAGTTCCCATCGCATGCAAAATCTCCTCAAAAAAGGTTATTTTGGAATTATTGCACAACTCCATGCCATTCACACCACTAAGACACCCTCTGTGTTGTAGGACCTCCAATCCATCTTCTCCAAACATCAAGTTGTTTTTTCCACTCCCTAGGGACTTCATCCTTCCTGTGTTGTTTATGATCATTCCATTCCCCTTTTCCCCGGTAGCCTTCCTCCCAATGTTCGTCCCTATCGTCATCCCTTTTCCCAGAAAAATGAAATTGAGAAAATTGTTCACTGCAGGTGTTATCCGTCCTAGTACGAGCCCCTACTCTTCTCCTATGGTCGTGGTCCTTAATAAATAAGGCTCTTGGTGCATGTGTCTTGACTTTTGTGCCCTCGACAAACTCACCATCAAAGACAAATTTCCCATTCCTGTCATTGACGACCTATTGGATGAATTGAGTGGTGCCCAATTCTTTACTAAACTTGATCTTTGTTCTGGCTACCACCAAATACGTATGAACGAGGCAGACATTCCTAAGACTGAATTTCAAACTCATGAGGGCCACTGTGAGTTTTTGGTCATGGCCTTTGGCTTGTGTAATGCTCCCTCCACTTTCCAAAGCCTCATGAATCATGTCTTCTGTCCTTTTCTTCATCATTTTGTCTTAGTTTTCTTTGATTATATCCTCATCTATAGTAAAACTTGGACAACCCATCTTGCTCATGTGGATCAAGTTCTACATCTACTCTCTCAGCACCAACTTTTCCTCAAACAATCTAAATGTGATTTTGGTGCCTCGAAAGTCGAGTACTTGGGTCATATTGTTGGCAAGGTAGGTGTCAGGGTGGATCATAAAAAGATTGAAGCTATGCAGGATTGGCCTCTCCCAAAGACTATCAAAATATTGCGTGGATTTTTGGGTTTATCAGGCTATTATCGCAAGTTTGTTAAGAATTATGGAAATATTGTGACACCTCGCACTACTCTCCTTAAAAATAATTATTTCACTTGGAATCCCACAACTGATCAGGCCTTTCAAACCTTGAAGATGGCCATGTGCACCACTCCAGTCCTAGCCCTTCCTGATTTCACAAATACCTTTGTCTTGGAATGTGATGCTTCCAGGAGAGTAATTGGAGCAGTCCTTATGCAAGATGGTCGACCATTGGCCTTTACCAACAAACAATTGTCAGAGCGACATTTGGGACAATCAATATATGAAAAGGAAATGTTGGTTATTCTGCATACAATGGATCTTTGGCACCCTTATCTGTTGGGGTAGCGCTTCCAAATTAAGATAGATCATCAAAGCCTCAAGTATTTTCTGGAACAACACCCTTCCTCCCTGGAGCAACAAAAATGGGTGACTAAGCTATTTGGATATGATAATGAGATCATTTACAAGAAAGGAAAAGACAATGTGGTTGTTGATGCACTTTTAAAAAAATATGAAGATGAAGGGTCCCTTTTTTCCCTCTCATTCATTGTACTAGATTGGCTCCAAGTTGTTCGCCAGGAATGGTTACAAGATCCCAAAATTTCGCATATGATCCAACAATTGAAGGTCAATTCTATAGTTTCCCTAGGGAAATCTTGGAACAATGATGAGCTTCGCTACAAAGGTTGTTTGTATTTAAGTAAACAATCACAACTTAAATCCACGGTACTTTCTGAGCTTCATGCTGCACCCACAGCTGGGCACTCAGGGTTTACCAAATCCTATGATCGGGTCAAACGTTCTTTTTTCTGGGATGGTATGAAACATGATGTTCACAATTTTGTGGAAGAATGTGATGTTTGTCAACACAAAAAAGGCGAAACAGTCAAAGCACCTGGCGCACTACAACCGCTTTCGATTCCACCTGCTATTTGGAGGGATATCTCTATGGATTTTATTGTGGGCTTACCTAAATCGAGAAATAAATCAGTCATCATGGTGGTCCTTGATCGTCTTTCCAAGTATGCTTATTTCATGCTCTTCAACACCCATTTACCGCCTCCATTGTGGCTCAACTTTTCATGGATCAAGACTTCAAGCTTCATGGCATGCCTCATTCTATTGTTTTTGATCGAGACCCCACTTTCACCAGCAATTTTTGGCAAGAATTGTTTAGTCTACATGATGCCCAATTGCATCTCAGCACAACTTATCATCCCCAGACTGATGGTCAAACTGAATTTGTCAACAAGTGTTCAAAAACATATTTGAGGTGTTTAGCATCAGAAAGGAAACATCAATGGGCTCAATGGCTACCACTAGTTGAATGGTGTTACAACACTTCTTACCATACAACTACCCGCATGACTCCTTTTGAAGTAGTATATGGACAAAAGCCACCTTCAGTTCTCTCATACTTGGCAAGTGTCTCGAAGGTCCAAGCGGTTGACCAAACGCTTACAGTTCGAGAGGCTATTCTTCGTACCCTCAAAAAGAATTTGGTCATGGCCCATAATCGCATGAAGTAACATGTAGATCAAGGTCACTCTGAATGTCAATTTGCTGAAGGAGACCAGGTGTTTCTTCGACTGCAACCTTATAAGAAAACTTCCCTCAAGGCTGACCATTGTCAGAAACTGGCACCCAAATTTTATGGTCCTTATACCGTTCTCAAGCGTGTGGGATAGGTGGCCTATTAGTTAGCTTTGCCCAATCACTCTAAGCTCCATCCTATTTTTCATGTTTTTTGCTTAAAGAAGGTGATTGGAACTAAGTGCCAAACTCAAACCAGCCTTCCCGAGTTGGATGAAGAAGGCTCCATCTGGTTGTAGCCACAAGAAATTTTGGACCAACATGAGCGTCGTCTGCGTCAGTGCACCAACGAGGAAGTGTTAGTCCAGTGGAAAGATACAATTCCAACAAATGCCACTTGGGAACCAACTATCATTCTGCAACAATTTCCTCATCTCAAGCCTTGAGGACAAGGTTGTTTTTAAGGGGGAGGACATGTTAGGGACCTAACCTCCTTAACCCGTCATGTAGGTATAATAATATATTTCCATGTAATAAAGGCCAATATTAATAAGGCCTAGCAATAAGAAAAAATAAGTCAAATATAAGAAGGCCTAATAGAAGCTTTCCTTATAGAAGGATCTTCCTTTAGATTGTTCTTTTGGATAGATAGATTTAGTATAAATAGGATTAAAGGGTGTGAGAAGTTTTGTCTTGGATATTATTGTAATATAACTCTGCTCTGTTGGAGGTTGCCCCCTCAAAGAGGCAAGTGAACTTTACTATCATTAATCAAGGTTCTCTTTCTAGTGTTATTCTAGTATTATTTTGGTTATATCATTGTTGTTCTGCCATTTCTAGCTAAAATATTTATGTTCTGCATACTATTTTATATCTAGAATACTACAAAGAGTGTTCACAATTTGGAAATTTCTATGTCATTGAGCAGACTATGAGATATGGATAGCTAACTAGTGTGTGTGTGTGTTTTGGAGTTGGCCTAGGCACCCGCCCTTGTGGATTCACAGCCTCAACTCAAGGTTGGCCTATTGTAGAGAGTTAATGTGAAACAAAGCCTAAGGTTGGTTGGAACGTCCGATGTTTGCAACCAATCGATGTGAATCTTTATGAAGATAAGTTATGTGTTCTCGTGTTTATGATTTATGCTATGCTAATTACTTTATAATGTTGTATCTTGCAAGAATATGATTAATTCATGTTTTCTTGAATGACGCGTGAGCTTGTAATTTTTAATATTAATCTTGATTATTGCATGATCTTTGGTTTTGTAGCATGCTTCTTGTTTTATTTTAAATGGTATCAGAGGCTCGAAATTTTCCCAAGAACACAATTTTTTGAGCTACCCATGCATGGGGTACATTACAATTTTGATATCAAAGTGAGGTTGTATTGCTCGGGCCATATGGGCCAACACACAAGTTGGAGAGATTAATTTTAGCAAAGGCCAAGCTAGAAGGTACCTCAATGAGCAGGGAAATTTTTTCTTGAAATTATGCAATTAGCGAATTTTTGGGATTTTTCATATAGTGACATCAATGATGACATGGAGGGTGACATCATCAATGACATGGTAATAACATGGATAGGCCTCGATGGAAATTCCATGGTGGTAGGCTTAGGGGTTTGTGGCGGGTGGTGGAAGTCCTGCAAGTGACATTAGTGCCACATCCGGTAAGTGGTTTGTGGGACTTTGGATTTGTGGTATTGGAGCCCAATTTCAAACCCCCGCAACCAATCCAAGGTTAACGCGTGGAAGGAGGGTGGTAAGCGGTATATGGACTTTGGGATCGGCCCAAATCCCATGTTATTCAAACTCCCATGATGCATAACCACCATTGATCTTCTTCCCTTCTCCATCTTATGATCTAGCTGACAAGATTTTTAATTACTTTTCTAATTTCTCAGAAAGATAGCTAAAAAGACTGTGCATTTAATTATCAATCCTGGACTCGTATGGCACTTGCAAGTTACCATGCACTGTATATGAAAGCTACACTCTACTCTCCCATCGGTTTGATATGTAGTTGTAGTATCAATGATTACGTTTGTTGTCAAATTATAGACAATTCTCATTCTTTGGCAAGGTTCTACAAATTGTGGAAAGTAAATAACACTTGTAGAAATTGAAATATCACACTTGCAATAAAGTAAACACATGGGTAGGAAAGTAAAGCACTCTTGCTGGAAAGTTAACACACAGACATGAAAGTAAATGTCACACTTGTAGAAAAGTAAATATGCTAACTATTGTGCTGGAAATGAAATTCACACCATTTGTAGGTATTAGGAATATGACTCAACTGTTTCTCGAAGAAACCCCAACTATGTGCAGTAAAACTAATTGTAGAATTGAAACTCTAAATTACTCTTGCAGAAACTGAAATTCACACCATGCTTGATGAAAATAAATCACACATGCTGAAAGAAAATTGATTAACTACTTGTTGGAAAAGAAATTAACTAAATCCTCAAAATCAGAGCCTAATCATTGTCAAGATGATCTCTGTCATTACTACGAACAACAATTGCAATCATTACATTAAGAACATATTGGAATACAATCTTATATAAATAATCAATTGCATGACTAAATAAATATAATCCCTCCTAAATAATTAACAATATAAATGAATTGAATCAGACAACAAATAATTAACAACTCACATAGTTAAATCACGCAACATGAAATTAAAGAAAACTACTTAAGCTACACAACACTTTGTTCTATTGGAGTGGGTCCTGCCTCCATATAACATAGTGTTGATATTATTTTATATCAACACTTACAACATGAATTAATTAAATTAATTAAACTAATCAAAATAAATCAATCTATTACAAATATACAAAGATAATAGATTAAATTAATTAATTAAATCAGACAGTGCGAAAATTATAAAACTACAATTAAAAAAAAAGAAATAAAAACTTAATGAATTATTCCATTGTCATTTGGACATTGCTCTAAGAGTCCTCTTTGAATAATGGAAAGAGTTCTCTCTTTTATACATAATTTTAATGGAAACTAGA
The DNA here is from genome assembly GCA_010110895.2 of Picea sitchensis. NCBI lineage: Eukaryota > Viridiplantae > Streptophyta > Pinopsida > Pinales > Pinaceae > Picea > Picea sitchensis. The sequence continues at coordinate 45,478 of SNQJ01S0097811.1, read as the reverse complement.
ACTAACGAGTATCTAAATAAACCCACTTATGAATTTAATAAATCCATAGTGGTTATAACAATTTCCTAAATAATGAATAGTTTCCAGCTAACAATTAGCAATTAGCCCTGCAATTCATAATCCCTTGGACTCTGTTGGGTGGATTTCTTCAGTAGATTTAGGCTTGGAAGGTTCGTTTGCCTTGGAATGGGATGTATATTTGTCAATGCTTAGAGGTAGTGACATTTCTATGAGTAATGGAGAGGATAGAATTTGTTGGTCCTGGAATAAGTCCTCGGGAAAGGTCATAGCTAAACTAGCTTATGAAGCCCTGGTCTCACACCATAGTAATGAGGAGCCTTGCTAGTGGTATCAAGTAATACGGAAAGTAAAGATCCCTAAAAAAATTCTCTATTCTATTTCACTTTGCCTAAAAAATTGGGTCCTCACTGGCGAGAATTATAGACTTAGAGGAGGTATAGGCCCTTCAATATGTCCATTGTGCTTAAATGACGAGGAAACAATTGTGCACTTGTTTGTCAATTGCTCAATTTCACAACTCATCTAGATGGAAGTTCTTAAACAACTACAAATCAGAGGATACTGGGATCGTCCTTCATTATAAGAAAATTTTCTTTACTGGTTCCTTACCTTTCCAAATGACAAGTCAATTCCTTTCCATATACTTTGGGGAATTTGGAATTACAGGAATAAAATTTTATTTGAAGATTTTCCCTGGAATGAAGGCCTGATCTGTAGAATAATTATGATGCCACTAAGGGAATACAAGGATGTTTATGAAGGTCTCAGTATGGACTATATATTGTCCCCGGTGTACTTTGAAAACAAGCCTATTGGATTCTTCGATGGAGATGTTGCTGGAGGTAAATGTGGAGTTGGCATTTTTCTTAAGTTTAGTTCAGAACATGTTATCAAAGCTACACTTGTTGTTGGTGAAGGTACTAATATTAAGGCACATATTCTTGGGTTATGGGGACTACTCACTCTAGCAAAGATTCTACATCTTAATGAATTAATGATTGCAGGTGACTCTAAGGTGATTATAGACTGATTTAAAGGTAAATGCACAATTCTCCCACATGTTCTAAATCCTTGGCAACCGAATATACAGGCATATAAATATCTTTTCACTTGGCTTCACATCATGCATATCCACAAGAAATTTAACTCTATAGCAGATTCATTGTCCAAAGAAGCTCCGGATCAACATCCTGGTTGGTTACAATTTGAAGAATTTGTAAAGGATACTCTAGTCAGGAGTGATAAACTCTATATATTCTAAAGGATGCCAAGATAGATAATTGATCAAACAATTTTATGTATTTTATGTCAATTACTACTAAGTGTATATATGTTGTAAACGAAAAAGAAAAACAAAAGATAAAAATAGGAGTCAGATGCAAGCATGTATTAAGTCACAAGGTCATGGTTTTTTTGGCGATATATAAGCCTCATTATAGTTTATATTTTGTACATGGAAAGTTTCCTTTGATTCAAATTTGAATATCAATGAAACTGCTTTTTTTCATTAGAAGAAAAATAAAAATTAATGAATAACTTCAAGATCTTTTGCTAACTGATGCAGGACCCCTTTCTCTCCTAGGGGTTCTATGACCTCCTGGTCAAGGATCTTCAAATACTTGAGCCGAATTAGCTCTTCGGGACCTACTAGTCCCAATTTAGTTTAACACATGCCCTTTTATCACCTTAGGCGCAGGTCATATGGAACCCGCAAGCCCTTTTCTAGCGCTCTTTAAACTTTGAATTTGTGAGCGTAACTCCTTCTATTAGCCCCTCTCCACATGCAACCTCGAGCTATGGCCTAGGGCTACACCCTGAAAGGCGCTTCGAACTTTGGCGTTCGCAAGTTCCGAACGTTACAACTCCTTTTCCTCTTGAAGTGCTTCACACCCAAATCGACAGAACGAGCGCCACGTGCTCCAACAATTAACGACTGGAATTTTTCCTCCACGATCTGATGACACGCGTCCACTTCAGATCAACAACCATGATATCCCCCACTAGTTCGACCTTCAGGATTTTTTGGATACTCCACCTTTGCCTTTCCTCCAAAGATCGTGGATCTTCGCCATGTGTTCCCTCTGGATCCGATGGTCCATTTCTCCTCACTCTTCGCGACTTCGCGAAAACTTGACTTTTGCTCCACACAAGACTTCCAGAGCTCTACCTTCCGAACTCTCCAATATGTTGCCACGTATCCTCGTTGCAACCAACGACTGGGATTTCTTTGCTGCTTTGGGACTTTGATGATCCCCACTTTTTAAACCACTTCCAAACCTTCTAACTACGAAGTGTTGAAAGACTCTACGGCTAACCTCCGTGCAACTCTCTTGAACAAATCTTGCTCGTAAATTAAGGGAATCTTAAAGGGCTCCTCCTTATTGAAGAATTCTCCCCGCTATCTCTTCTAGGTTTTTTCCTCCTTCGAACTTTTTCTCCTTAGAGCACTTCTTTGACACTTAGTCGAATTTTGACTCGGTGCAGCCCTTGCAACAGGTCTTCTCCATGACTTAACTTCTCTATGGACGACTGTGCATACCTTGCAACAATTCTTTACACTTTTATGAAAATACTCTTAAGTTACTCCTTCGGAGCTTATAAGTCAAAAGACTCTACCAACGCACTCCTTGCGAACAATATGCACTCCTTGCATACAAAGCTCCAAGTTATCTCTCGTGAACTTCTGAGTCAAAATAGAGTCTGTCAACACACACCTTGCAGACACTTATGCACTCTTTGCAAACAAAAGTTTCACGTTATCTCTTCTAAGCTTCTGAGTCGAAATAGACTCTGTCAATGCACACCTTGCAGACACTTATGCACTCTTTGCAAACAAAAGTTTCACGTTATCTCTTCTGAGCTTCTGAGTCGAAATAGACTCTGTCAACGCACACCTTGCAGACACTATGCACTCCTTTCACAGGCTCGTAGAAGAGAAACAATTTGAAACTTATCTAATATCTCACAGATTCATATATTCAACCATATAAATGCATTCATAACATAAGAACAAGTAATAACGAAGAATTGCAATTAAGTAGAAAGCCTACCATTCATTCATTTAGATCGACACAGTAACAAAAACACCAAACTTTTCGATCAACGCTTCTCTATTATATTCATTCAAATGATATGTACATGGACTCATACACTCTGATAGGCTTCAACAGTGTTTGGCTACAATACTCTTCAACAACCCAACCCCATTTGGGCAACAATACATTTATTTATACAAGAGGGCTCATAGATGTTTTTCCCTCCAACTACCTTAGTGTTATACTATCAAATTAGAAGCTTTCAACTACTAAGGATTTATTACAATAAATGTTTGAGATAGACAGATAAGAGCAAACGCTTCGAATCTATACTACAAGCTACTACATTAAAATAAAATACATTCCCCATCGATCTCATGCGATGGCTAAGCTCCTAAGCATTAAAGATGTTCTTTAATTGAAACATTTTCAAGATATTTGCATGATATGCCCTTCTTAAATTCAAAGTCACTTCAAAATGTGTGTTCTGGTGTTGAGTTGTCTTCCACTCGCGCCTTGATGACGATGCTCCTGCATCACTAACAATTAGCAAATAATAGATAGCTTCCAAAATCGTTTGCTAACAATTAGCAAATAATAAATAACTCTAAGATCTTTTGCCTAAGAATCCCAAGAATCATGGTTAACCACTCAAACTAATATTTTGTCTTGGAATTACAAAATTATCTCTGTATCTTTGATCTTCTTGGACTAATATTATTGTTACACAAATCCATAAATGAAAAATATGTGACAACATGGCTCATGTTTCTGACCACTCAAGGTTCATTGGACAAGTTGCAACAACATGAGTTGCAAAAATGGGAGTTGCATCATAGAATAGTTCCCTAGCGAGTTGCAAAAATTTTACTTTAGGGGAGTTGCAATAACTGTACTTTAGGCGAGCTGCAACACAGATGGAGTTGCAACAATGAGAGTTGCATCGCGGAATAGTTCCTTAATGAGTTGCAACAACTAAAAATGAGTATTGCAACAACTGAAAACGAGTGTTGCAGCAATTGAAAATGAGTGTTGCAACAATTGGAACCAAAACATCACTCATGGCAGCATCACAATCTGCACAACAACTTGTTTGGCATATCATCTTTGCAAATTAACTCAAAGATAAATGCAAATGTGATCTTTTTTTAATCTTTAATCACAAATTTATATAAAGTACTAAAGAAATGTAATGGAAACACATTAAGTCTAAATCCCGCATAATAATGGATTGATACATGGTCTAGGTAAGTGGAAAGGGGTTAAAGGTAGGGAAAATATGGTATAAAAAATGCCATTTCCGAAGCCCGCCACTAGCATCGATCAAGTTTATATGGTTTAAGTTGGACACATCTTGGCAACCCGTAGAAGATCTTGGTTGTAGATATGGTATCTACAACTAGGGATATGTGCACCTGGGGTAAAGGTATGGGATGGGACCCTCCTATCCCATCGATCATTCATAAGCTGTCATGTGGATTGTCGGGCCCGAGTGGGGCTGAAAGAAAATAAAGAAAAGGGAAAGAAAGAAGTGGAGGAAGAAGGAAGGGGATAATGGGAGGATGACAAGGCAAGGCTAGGGTGTTGGAGGGATGATATGGCATCACCTCAGGGTTCCATGTGGACCCAAGATTCCACGTTAGTAGCCACAACAACAAATTTCCACATAGGAAGATGATAGTTTGTGTGAAAAAAGTCTGAAGACAAATTTTTATTTTGGTTGTAACAAGAGTAGAATAACCTATATTGAGATGAAATTTTATGGGTATGTCCGTAGTGAGGGGGGATACAGAAGTGCCACTGAGGCCATTACTCAATTATGCACAAGTTCTCCAAAATTTACAAATTAGTGATTTTTGAAGAATATACTAGTACTCTTTGACAAAGCCTCTATTTATGATGATATTTTTATAGCGAGACATGGAAGCAAACCTGAAAATACCTAGTGGATTATTTGACTATATTCCAAGGGGTTTGGAATAGGGATGCTAAAACAAGCCAAAACCCACTATTCTAGGCCACATTTGAGGGATTTTTGGGATTTTTAGAGGAGGAAAAAGGACCCAAGATAAAAAAACTAGAAAATCTTATTTACTCCACATTTTACCTTCTCATCAATCTAGATAACTTTTCCTTGGTAAATATTTTCCATAAGTGCTCAGTATGAGATATAGCTAGTTTGGCTAAAAATTCAAAGTTTGGAGAAAAGTGTAAAAGGGACAAAGTTTCTAACTCAATATTGTTGCAGAATTTGACTGAAGCAACAAATTGATAATATGAAAGTTGTCCTCTATTCACTATCATGAACATTATCATCTCTTGATACAAAAGTTTTATTGGTTCTTGATAGTTTTTCTTTTGCAGGTGATAGAGGTTGACCTCCTAGTTAAAATGCAACAGTGGAAAAGTGCACAAATTGGATGAAAATAGTTTTTTCAGAAAGCCATAACATTCAACTTAGAGATCAGATTGGGGCATAAGAATAGTCATTGGAAATATGATTCAGATGATAATAATCTTGAAAGATTACAATCTAGATAAGTATTACAATATTCTTCATAAATTGAGAATAAAAATGACCTATAACATTAATTGACATTTTTTTATAATATGTATGCTTTCTAACAACAATGGTTGCTTGCACTCTTTGCAAAATTATGGATATAAGCAAATCATAGCTACATAAGATGCACAAATATCCTATAGTCATGAAAGTGAAGCCAAAGGCCTAAATATTAGTTTGGTTAATGAAGAGACATAATCTAATGGACATAGGAGCAGGGTGAAGCCAACAAAATTGGTAAAGACTATGAGAAGTCTAAGAGTGGAAGTACAAAGTTATAGAGCTAATAACGAGAAGATAGTAAGAGCCCAGGAGAAAAAAAACCAAATAAATACTCATTTGTTGCAAATCCTAATCCAACTGCAAAGACAAATGAAGAAATGATCATGCTCAAGACATGAGGAAGAAGGAAGAAGGAAGACCTCATTCAAGGAGGGATGAATAGAGGATCTAGGAACTCAAGAATTTCTATTAGAGATCAAAGATATCACTACTCACGTACACATTCAACGAAGACATTTTATGCATTTGAAGTGTCAAGGAGCAACTAAAAGTGTCCCATGTTAGAAATAAAATAAGAAGATATGAGTTGGACATCTTATAAGGAGAGCTTAGGAATCTTAAGCCACCAACCTTTGATGGTGAAAAAAAAGGAGAGATAATGTTGAAACCTGGTTTCTTCGAATTAGAAAATATTCCAATTGTATAGCTACTCATTTAACCTATAAGTCGAGATTGTCATATACCATTTGCATGAAAAATATTCTATGTGGTGGGACCAATTGAAGCAAGTCAAGAACATTAATGAAAAAAGGATTTCTTGGAAGCAATCCAAAAAATATTTCTAGTAGCAATACCTTTCAAAGCACTACTATGACAAGACGATGCATGAGTTCTTTGAACTCAAGTTGGGGAGCATGATTATGGAAGAATACAAAAAGAAGTTCTTGGAGCTATTGAAGTATGTGAGCTTTATCAAAGAGGAGAAGGTAAAAATATAGAGGTTTCTAAGTGGTATTTGATTTTTTAATGGGCATGTATGGATAGTATGGGAAAGAGGCACTATAGAATTACAAGTTAAAAATTTATAATTTTATTTTTGGCTACTCAAAGGATGGGAAGGGAAGGTTAAATAAGCAAGGATGCTCACCCCACAACTAATGCACCATTATATGATTATGGGAGCCATCACTTATGTGGATGCCACCTTGGTATACAGATACTAGTATATTGGGGTTTATATGTTATTGCCAACCAACCATTAACAAAAATTTATAAAGTTTAGGGGCAATAGCTTGACTGGTGAGGAGGTATGTCTCACACTCTCCCCACTCGAGTTCAAATCCTCGAAGAGACATGGCCCATTGTGATAAGGCTAAAAGGGTAGGTGCCCCCAGTAGTAAGAACCCCCTATAGGTGTGTCTTTGGATGCCTTGATCCTTGCTAAGTCACAAACTTCACACTAGACGTTGCCTTGCAAGCTATTAACACTAATCTAAAGTTTATGGCAGTAACCACCTAGCATAATAATCCCAACCATATACCAATTTTACTTAATCTAAAAAACAAAAATTAAAAAAAAAACTTCATCTATAAAAATAATTAATAATAATAAGGGAATATGAATTACTAATCCTAAAACAATATACATTCTTTTTATAAATCCATTTGGCATAAAATTTATTTTTAACATCATTGTTTTGTTTATTTCAAATATTTATAAAAATTATTTTTAACATCATTGTTTTGTTTATTTCATATATTTATATAAGAAAGAAGATAAATATCATATAAGGTTAATGATAAATACTAATAAAAGACATATAATACTATAATTCTTATGAATTGTTATTACTAATTTATGCCAATCATATTGTTGTAATCCACGTGAATTGTTAATGTTATAATATCATTAGTGGTACTCATGGTAACTAGCCTTCTCACATAGGCCAAACTAACAGCCCTATCAATATTTCTACACACCCTTAACATAAGTAATACATCGTTTTTAATATAAATACAGACATTGATTACACATAAGTAATAAATTGTTTTGAATATAAATACACATTGATTTTAATATGTATGTACATATAGCCCCCTATATGGTCATAATGGAATATTACTTCAATTTCTAACATTGCGGACATATTTTGCTACCCCAAACCCATCCGCACAAGAGATGTTGCACCTATATCAACGAACATTGATATAGATATTTAGTCCCGTGAGACAGCTCAGATGGTTAGATAAGTGTATCTTTCTCCAAGTGTTGGGAGGAGGTCTTGTGATCAAACCTTGTTAAGTCTCCGGGATGGATATTATAATGTTGCTATAAAAATATTTTTATTAATATTTTTAGTAATTTAAAATGTACATCAACATAGTCAATATAGATGATCATAAAAAAGTTCTTCAACATTGACTAAAGAAAAACATCCACATCATATTACAAAGTAAACTACTTAATCAACACAATATATCAACTTACCCCTAACACATTTTTTGTTCTCCTACATAAACCTCTATTAAAAAAAAATGATAATACACTACAAAGTAAACTAGTAAACTACTTAAACAAGACAATATGTCACCTTACCCTTAACACCTTGTTGTTCTCCTACATAAACCTCTATGACAAAATGATAATAAAAATATTTTTATTATTGGATTAATGCACTAGAAATTATCTTCTCAAACCATATTAATAATTAAAGAGTTCAACATTTTCTTTAATAAATTGTTTTTTTATATAAAAAAATTATATCTATATCTTTATAGACAAAAACAAAATTCTCCTTACTATTATATCTATATCTATATATTTTTTTACTATTATTAAAGAGATTTAATTAAACTATTATAATATTCCATTGTTATTATTATTTTTAGATATAATTGAAAAATTATTATTAAACAATACAAAATTAGATGGTACATTAAAATTGGTATAAATATGTTTAGGATTAAAATTTTAATTCATATAACTAATTTTAAAATCAAAATTATAATTTAATTATTAAAATGGTATTGGTACATTGTTAATGTTTTCAAGTAAATTTTAAAAAATTAAATATGTATAGTAAGTAATCATTATTTTTATATTTATAATAAAATAATAATAATAAATATCTACATTTATTACATATTTTATAAAAAAACATTTATGTAAAGTTAGGATGATTATCTATACTTTTAAACATGATTATTAAATAAATAAATAAATAAAATCAATATTAAAATTATAAAAAAAAAATTGGTATGTTATGTGATTGATTTATTCATGAATTAAAGTTCATAATCATTAAAGTTTAAAAATAAAAGTATAATTTAATTTAATATTACTAAATTTATAAAAATGGTTTTATATATTTGTTAAATATTATCAAAATTTATATTTTTTAAAATATTTTAATATTTATAAGATTATCAACATTCTCCAAAGTTTCTATATTTACCTATTTCTTAACATTTTCTTTATTTCATATATTTTATAATTATGTTTTTCTAAGTTAGATATTTTGTTATTAATATGGTACAAAATGTTTTATAGTCATCACTCCTTGCGGCCTTTTAAAAAGAATCCAAATAATAGAGAGCTACAAAATATTACTCAAAGTTCATTAGTGGTGCTAAAATTGTATCTAACCAATATACAATAGTCCTAAGTCTTATATAATTAACACAAAACTGAAAGTGTAGCAAGACTATATGCCTAATAGTACTAAAAAGAATAACAAGAGATTATGAATCTAGACAAAAACATCAGAAAACTTATCAAGATTGGCTGAGAAGGCCTTGAGGATTGGATACCTCAGTTTCCTTGGTTGTTTTTCTCACATTCAATATTATATTTTCTTCAATGATGATAGGGTTAGATGAGGTTCCTTGGGAGTCCAAGGTATTTTTTGTCTCTGTTGAATGATCCTTATCATTGTCCTGTAATTATAACAGTGACACACACCTTGAAAAATTCCTCGAACTTGTCTTCTAACAACATCATCCTATCAGAAATTTCTCAGCCACTTCGACTATAAGGGATTTTATGAGCCAATATAACTCAGTGGTTCTAAACACCCTTGTGCATGTGGTTCTAGAAAACCTATAGTCAGAGAACGAACCTTGGCAACCTTGTTATATTTTCTCCTTAGAAAATTGTTTTCAAATTTTAATGAGAGTGTCGTCTATGGATTCCACTTCCTCTTTAACTACATAATTAAACCTCTCTTGAAAAATTTCTTATGTCTTCTTGGAAACATTTCCATCCCTCGTCATGGTGTTGAGAGGGGTGTCATGGCTTGAAGGTCAAGATGAATTTATGTTTCTTTCCCTCCAGCTTCTTTTCTTAGATTCAAGAACATACTCAAGGAACTAGTTACCCATGATAGGCAAGGTACAAGAAGGAAAGGAAGAGGAGTCCCACGAAATCTTGGGGATTCAACTAGGACTATCCCCATAACCAAAAGACAATGTAGAAATCAGATGAAATATAGAGTAGGACTCCAAGGCCCATCCTACGTTCCTGAGATTCGAGACCTCGAGAAGGATTAGAGGAACCTAAATCTTAAACCAAACTAGAAACCCAAGAAGTAACCATCTTGGAATAACCCCCTTCAACTTCACTTGAAGTCGAAAAAAAATAAACCTATAGCTAGAGAATAAGAGAACAAAGAGATCCCCCCAAAAATGAAACCAACAAGAAAACTAGGGTTAAAGATAGTAGTAAACCACAATATACTACAAACCAACAATGAAGGAGGACCAAGTCCAATTATCCTTGGAGAACATAAATATATCTTCTTGTCCTTGATTCCAAATGGAATATAATTTATTCCCCAAATAAAAGTTGCCCCACCACCTACAAAAATGATATTTTGAACAATGATTATTCCTACGCAATCATAATAACAAGAGCCCACTAGATGTGCCATAAACCTCCTCATCATCATGTTTTTATGGCGCAAGTGACCCATATTCACTCACACTGGGATGAATATTGTCTTCTTATGCCCTGTATAAAAATTACATCCCATGAAATCAACTTGGAGTGCCACATGGCACCCATGCAATACCCTCTTGGGGTATTCATAATTGTCTTAATAAAAACTATAATTCCTTAAAATTAATTTTTCTTCATTTACTTCATAATGTTTTTGAAAAAAAGAATTGGAAAGTCATCTTATTTATGTTTAAATATGGACTACATGGATTCTTATCTTCCTTATTTAATGTCTCTACATTCTAAAACAATGCATGTCAAATTAAGCTCACATTAAAGATTGTTTAAATCTCACATTTAAAAACCATTTAATGTTTAAAACTTAATATAATGTAAATGCAGCATATAAGACTATGAAAATTATACCTTGTTTTCAAAAACTCTTTGTGTGAATTTCAAATTTCAAGCGAACATAAATTTCAATATAGAAACATCATTTATTAAATCATAAATATATAGTATTATTCTTGTTATTATTTAGGTTAAAATTAATTAGGTAATATTAGATAGATTTGACATTTTCTTATTTAAAATTCCACAAGAGCAAATGTGATAAAATGTGATCTAATTTGGTCATACTTTTGTGCATTATGGAAAGAATACATAAATTCAAAAAGTGAATATATAAAGTGAAAACACAAATTTAATGAAATGTTGATCTCACAATGAGTATATTGTTGTGACAACTTCTATCCCTTCTTGACATGAGATTGTGCATTGAAGAATCCAATTAAATTTAAGAAAAAAATTCAATAATTGTTTTTATCAACTTTAAACCATAGTAATTTTACTATATATATTTAAAAATAATAATAATATTTTGCCAAAAACCTCAAAGTAAGAGCTAGCAATACACTTAACATGTTAATATGAAAGAGATATTTAACTAGCACAACTAACTAGCGGCTGGAGAACGTTGAAAGGCATCGTCACTGATAACACTCCCCGCACAGTAAAAAATCTCATCCATTACAAGATCACTAATTACTAGGATGAGAAAACAGAGAGAACAGATGGGCGCACTTGCAATTTAAAACCAAAGAAAATGCAGAGAGCAGACAAGGGCGTGCATGCAATTTAAAATACATGTATTGCTAACTAGAAAACCAAAGAAAATGAAGAGAACATTTTTTTGTAACCTCTTTGTGGATGTTGATGCTGATGATGTGCCTTTAAGATTGTTTCCTCCTTTCCTCTATGCTCCTCCTTCTCCTCTATGATTTTGCTTCAGTATTCTCCTCAAAACGAGCTTGGTCGAAGTGCAATGTGGATCTGCAATTACAACTACAAAAATGGCTAATGGTCAGGTTGCAGACATGGCACAAACGGGTTGGAAGTGCAGCCATAAACTAGGCAAGAAACTGACACCACGTAGCCATTAAATGTTGGCTTCCTAGCATTTAAGGTGAAGTGCGCGTTGGTAAATAAAGTGCTACACATCCCACCAAGATTAAGGTAAATTACGTGTCGAGCATTTAGATCCACATTCCACAAAGATTTAGGTTAACTGCACACTGGTAAATAACGTGTAGAGCATTTAGATCCACATCCCACGAAGATTAACGTGAAGTGCACCCAAGTTTACAAGTGGTAAATAACGTGCTACCAATTTTACAGGTAGTAAATAAGGTGAAGCACTTCAGATACTCCATTCCTAATCACATACTTCATTGCTAATTACATAAACGTGTCAATCAATTGTACAAGATAGTAAATTTTTAATCAGATTAAGTAAATGTGAAAAAGTAAACACAGAAACATATGCCTTTATAAAAGCAAGGAAGTTAATATTTCAAATCAAAACCCTCCATTTAGTGTGACGACCAAGAATATTCTATCTACATTTGATCGTGTCCATAAAAACCGCATTAAAGATTAAAAACGTATTAAATGTGTCCATTGCCAATAGGTATACGTCTTTAGGCGTAATAACCATTCAATGCTTAAAACTTAATATAATGTAAATGTTACATATAAGGTTATGAAAATTATACTTTATTTCAAAAGTTCTTTGTGTAAATTTCAATTTTTTAAGTGAACTTCAAATTTAATACAACAACATTATTTACCTAATCAAAAATGTATAATATAATTATTATTATTGTTCACATTAAAATTAAGTAGGTGATCTTACATAGCTTTGATAGTTTTATACTTAAAAGTCTAAAATAACACACATGTTCTAATTGTGTCATACTTTGGAGTGTTGTGGATAGAATTAGTATACCACAATCTTTATTCATCAACTTATTTTAAAAAGGTTTTAAAGATTTTAATTTATTGTGACATTGTCAATAGTTATTAACATTCAGATCTATCAATTTTTACTTCAACTTTTAAAAGGAGTAGCCAATATCACTTCTCTTGTTTTTAGGTTATAAATAAATAATACATTACTACAAGTTTCCACTATTTCATAATTATTTTATTTTTATTTTTAGATTACATACAACTATACAACTATTATATTAAAATAAAATATTTCTAAAAAACACATATAAACAACTTTGCCCTTAATTTTATTTGCTTCCTTAATTTTATTTAAGAAAAAAGTGAAATCTAAATCTTTAAATCCATTTCTCTATATGTACATAATTTGTATAGATTATGAGTTGGGATACTTAAATTCAAAACTGAATATATAAACTTTAATGTTTTACCAAGTTTTTCCATATCAACAATTTGTATGGATTATGAGTTGGGATACTTAAATTCAAACCTAAATATATAAACTTTAATGTTTTACCAAGTTTTTCTATATCAACAATTTTAAGTTAATCAAAAATTAAAAAAAAGTTTTACCAAGTTTTTTCATATTAACATTTTTAATTTAAAAAAATATTAAATAAGATTTTTTTTATCTATTTTAAAATTATAATAATTTTATAATATATATTTAGCACTAATTAAAAATAAAAAAATATTATTTGAAAATAATAATATCGTTAACTTAAAATATACTTAGTATGTTAATTTAAAAGAATCTTTTATATGCTTGCAACAAATACTATTCATGTCATTTTTAATGAAATTAAATATGAAAATCTTGATACTATGAATATTGAAGATTAGAAGCAATTTTTTTTTAAATTTATCATCCCATACTGAGATTAGATCTAATTTTCAAAATATTTGTCACTATCAACCTTCCTAACCTCTTAACTCAACAAAATTATGATGATCCTAGAATGTTTCTCTTAATGTTGTTTTCTGAGCACACAAACCAAATTATAAAGAATTGCAAGTAATCACTTACCCTTTTAAAGTATCATAAACCAATTCTATCTTAGTAGAGATTAATAATCTTCATCATCTTCATTATATATTACTTATTTTAATAAACTTTTAAATTTAAAAATATCTCAAAATATTAAAATAATTTATAAATAAATTAAAATACAAATATGTATACTATTTTATTATATTTCACATAAATATTGATACAATCTCATAAACCAAACAACAATAAAAAAAATTCTCATCTTTTTATATTCTCTACATATAAGATTGAAAAAAATAAAAATATAATATAATTAATTATATAAATTTAATATATAAAAACATTCAAAGTTTAACAACTTTATTAAATACTAAATGAATAAAATAACTCACATAATAATTTACAAACATAAAACAACAAAAACAAAAACCAAATTCTATTTGGACGAATCTGCAGCTACACATGAATGCCATAATGGATATAAGCCATACAATTTTAAAGTCATAATTAATATAATATTATACATTTTACATTAATAATATAATATTAATGTTATAATTAATTAATACATTAATTATATATTAATGATGGTTTCAAAAGCATGTCTACTGTATATATAATAAGTCCTCTTTTAAATGGTCGGGCAAGTTACACCAACCATTCGAGCACTCCTGTTCTACCATTTCGATTGACTGAATTTAAACCTAACCTGATCAATATCTGAGAATTCTGGGAATACAACAGCTGTTAGGAATAGAAGTCTGCAATCTAAACCTAACCTGATCAATATCTGAAAATTCTGGTAATACAGCAATTGTTAGGAATAGAAGTCTCCAATCTAGCCAAGTAAGCCTTTAATCTTGCTTTCACTTAGAGGCACATTTTAATGGAGTGTTTTGAGCTTTTTTTAAAGTTTCATTACAAGCAATCATTGGGCACAATATCAGGAGTTACCAAAACCATGGGTTTGAAAATCATTACTTTTAATCTAAAATGGATTTAATTCATTCACTCTTTCACCTAGTCAACTTTAACTTAACATTACCCTTTTAAATTTGACTCGGGTTATTATCCTATCCTACCGGACTCAAAGTTTTTAACTGGAGTATTCTACCTATCACCTAGTTTTGGGGTAGACTTTAAGCAGGTAGACTTATGCCCATTTACATGTAATTCTCCTTTATAACAATAATAATTTTTAAAATTTATTTAGTGTTGCTATTGCCTTATGAACATTTTTTTCCAACTTATTGGATCACATTACATTGAAGAGAGTCATTAAATTGTGAGATAGTTGTTCATTAAGTTGTGAGATAGTTGTTCATGAGGTTTAATACAAGGTATGTTAAGTGAAATGATTTTTCAAATCTAATAGGAAAATTATTAAAATTTAGGCTTTTTCTTAATTAATAAGAATTTTGATTATAATTTTATTTTTTTTTTAAGAAAATTTAAATTATTAAAATTTTAAGTAATCAATGGCCACATTTTAATGGATTGTTTTGAGTTTTTTTAAAGGTTTCATTACAAGCAAATAATGGACACAATATCAAGAGTTACTAAAACCATGAGCTTCAAAACCACCAATTTTGACATAAAATAGATTTAAATCATTGACTCTTTCACCTAGTCAAGTTTAACTCACGATTCCCCCTTTAAACTTGATTTGGGTAATTATCTGATCCTACCCGACTCAAAGTTTACAAAGAGAGTATTCTACCTATCACCTTGGTTCTAGATTCTTGGTGAGCATTCGTGAGCAATAAGAAGTGTTTGTACCTTTCCTATGGAGACTAACAGACTTTCGTACGAACCTTCTTTCCCTTAACTGTCTTGAGAAGAATCGTGCACCGAATAGCCTCTAAAACCCCACTGGTCTGGTGGAGACCCATCACCCCACAGTAAGACATGGCTCGTTGGAATGTGGCTCCAACATTATTGAATCCAAATGGCATGACGTGATACGTGAATGTCCCCTTGAAGTGGTGAAGGCAATCTTATACTGGTCTTGCGAACGTATACGAGTCTGATTATAGCCTGAGAATCCCGCTACGACTAGCAGCTAGGCCTTCTTGCTAACGATCGTAGACTAGGTCAGGCTCCGCCTTCCTCTCGATACTACTTTTCCTATTGATACAACGATTCTTAGGTCAGGCTACGCCTTCTAATAAAACTATCCAAGCAAGCTTTCGCTAAAGCTCGGAATAAGGCTTGCTATCCTCCTTGCTAACGCTCGAAGTGTTAGGTCAGGCTCTGCCTTCCAATACGACTTGCTTGGTAAGGCTCTAATTCTCGGTAAACTTTAACGAGGTAGACATATGCCCATTTACAATAATTTTTAAAATGTATTTAGTGTTGTTATTGTCTTTAGGACTCTCTTGATCCTATGGAGGTTTGACTCCTTAATCAAGTGGACAATTTACCATATTTATCATAAGGGGAAGTAACTTAAGTAGAATATTTTTCATTAAAATTTCTAAAATATAAATAATAATAATAATAATTTAATATATATATATATATATATATATATATATATAATTAAAAAATATATATTATTTAAAATTTAAAAAATAATTGTGTAATTATAGTATGAACATTTTTTTTCCAACTTAGTAGATCACATCATATTGAAGAGATTCATTAAGTTGTGAGATAGTTGGTCATGAGGTTTAATACAAGGTATGGTAAGTGAAATTATTTTCCAAATTTAATAAGAAATTTATTAAAATTTAGGGTTTTTCTTAATTTATGAGAATCTTCATTTTTAAATTTTGCTTTTAAAATTTTTAATTTATTTTAAAAGAATTTAAATTATTAGAATTTTAAGAAAAAATAATGCATTAATTAGAGGGTTTATTTCATTCGAAAAACTAAACTAATAAAAAAAACAAAAAATTATTCACTTTTTAACTCATTCTTATTAATTGAGTAATGATACATTAAAGTGGATCTTAACAAGCTAGGGTTTCGCCCACTTGCATGGCCCTCCTCCTTTGTGTTGTCAAACCTCTCTGAGACCATATTTGAACCCTTCTACAGTCGTGGATGTTGTCGAACCTGCACTCGTAGAATGAGCGCAGAAGGGGTGGTGAAAACCCCCTCTTACCAAAACATCCCAACCAATGAAACAAGTGAAAATAGAGCAAGGCATCCAATCTTTGAGCCATCGCCTCACCTCAAAGATAACCTACTACAAGAAGAACAAAGCTCAAAGGAAAACATGGAAATGGAATCTGAATTGTCACATCCAAAGGAATCTCGAAACTGGGTACCAAGAAAATGTATTCCACAAGCACCCACAACACCAAAATATGTGATCAAATCTCTCAAGGTACAAGAGAACACCCAGTTCATGAGGGAACATGCCTTGATCAAAAAATTTCTAGGGATCTCGCCATCATAAAGAGACCTCACAAAATTGATTAAACACTCGTGCAATCCGAAAGGGGATTATGAGATGCAGCTAAGATCTAATGGATTCTTCACAATCATCTTGTATAACCTCAAGGACAAAGACATTGTTTTTTAAAATGGTCCTTACTTCTAGAACTAGGTTGTATTGTATCTAAGGCCTTGGACGGATTGCTTCCTCCCACAAAATGAAAACATTGCTTGTGCCCCAGTTTGGATACACCTTTACTCTCTCCCCCGGGAATTTTCGCTTGAATAAATTCTCATGGGTATTGGAAACACATTAGGAAGGTATGTCAAATCCTCAGAAGCCACAAAAGAGAGGAAATACACTTCCTATGCACGTATATGCGTTTAAATGAACATCTCCAAGGCCTTGCCAGGGTCCGTAACCATAGAATATCAAGTTGAAGAATGGAATTAGACAATAGATTATGAACACATTCCCTTCATATTCCAGAAATGTCATGAACATGGGAACCTCTTCATATCTTTCCCCCTCAATGCACCAGTTTGATCAGCAACATAGGAGAAAAAAAAAATTGGCTTTACTCAAGTACAACGACGCAAAAGACAGGCTCTGAAAAAAGATACTCAAACGGGAAGCAAGAAAATCCCCATCAACAACTCTTTCGAAGCACTCAACAATATTCCAGAAGAAAAGGAAGTTGAAAACCCCCACATTACTTCAGATCCAGGCAAAGGAAAAGGAAAAGAAAAACAAACTCTGAATCCACTCTTAGATAAAATCATCTGCCAGGATCCCCTAGCTCAACGATTCCCATGCAAATATCCAAAAGAAGATGACAAAGATACAATAATGTAGATCGATGAAAGGGTACTCAAGGACATTGACCTAGACAAACTAGAGGAAGACTTCAATAGAAAGGAATTGCAATCCATTCCACTAGAGCAACTCAGAAAGGTGCACAAAGTTTTCATTGATTCCACAACGGGTGCCACATCCTTCTTAGGAATACACCTGGAGTTGGATCCAAACCATAAGCAGAACTAGAAGGAGGGTAAGCGACGAAGATGAAAAATGGCCCAACAACCAATCAAAGAGGTAGAAAACTTTATTATTAACTCAGGACAAGTGTAACGCCTCACTGAAGGTTCTTTCTCCTCCCCTCACAATTAAATATGATGTATATCATAACATGGAATATCAGAGGCCTTAATGGAATATCCAAACAAATGATTCTTTGAAACTACATAAAAGCAAAAAATCCATACATCCTCCTACTCCAAGAGACCAAATGTGTTGGTGACATGGCTGAAGAAATATTCAGAAGATGCTCGAGGCACTGTAAATTCACTTACATAGACTCAAAGGGGCACGAGGAGGTTTAGCTATCCTCTAGAGCCCTACTAAAATCATTCTGGGGCCGGCTTACTCAACAACGAATACGCTCTCAGTGATTATCGATCTATAGGTTCAAGCAAAACAGGAGTCATCACCAATGATTATACTACATTAATGTATTAAGAGGACAAGAAAGATGGATATTGGGGGGGGATTTCAACATGATCCTCACCTTGGAGAAAAAAGGTGGAGGCCTGAAACGTTTAGACTAAGACAATACCAAATTGAACCACCTCATCTATAAGCTCCATCTAATCGATATTGAAACTAGGAATGGTTCCTTCACCTCAACCAACAAGCAAGCGGGGGCTCAACACATTGCCTATAGATTAGATTTCTTTCTAATGTCAGAAACTATAATGCTTGAAGGCCCACTCATTGAAGCCAACATCCTTCCAATAACAAGCTCTGATCATTGGCCAGTGCAGTTGTGGATAGACACAATAGCTACTCCAAAATACAAACCATTTCTCTTTGAGAAATTTTGGCCACCGCACCTGGTGGGCTCAAGTAGAAATTGAGCATGGCACTTGGATGTAGAAATTCTAGCAGCACCTAAAACGCTTCAAAAAACAACTTTGGGACTGAAATAAGAATGTTTTTGGTGATATCTTCCTAGCACAAAGAACCCTTGAACAAAGACTCGAGGAAATTCAACAAGAGTCTATTTTCTCTGGATACTTGGACTCGTTGCTACAGGAGGAAGCAACCCTGAAGAAACAACTTGAAGATCATCACAAGAAGGAGGAAATCCTTTGGAAGAAAAAGTCACGAGTGCAGTGGTTAAAATAAAAGGAAAAAATACCAAATTTTTCCACCACTCCATGATACACAGATGCTACATCAACTTCATTACAAAACTAGAGGGATCACAGGGAAACACACTTCTGGGTTATGCTGAAATTGAAGAGGATTTAGTTTCCTATTATAAAGAGCTACTCTTAGAATCCCTAGTCAACAAAAACCCTGTCATCCGCAAGGTAACACAACATATTTGGCCCTTATCACCACATAATAGAACAATGCCTTTATGAGACCAATCTCACTAGTTGAAGTTGATCAGGGTATCAAGGAAATGCCCTCGGGTAAAGCCCCGGGGCTGGATGGTTTCACTACCGATTTTTTCCAGCACTATTGTCTGATGATCAGAGAGGAAGTCTAAAAACTTGTGGAGGAATCCAGAAATTATGGACAGGTGCAATCATCCCTCAATGCTACTTTCCTCACTCTGATCCCAAAACAAGAGCGTGTCACATACCCAAAACAATTTTGGTCGATAGCGCTCTGCAATGTTATTTACAAAATAATCACAAATGTAATATCCCTCAAGATCAAACCCATCATTCCTTTCATTATTTCAAAGGAACATTTAGGTTATGTAGAAGGGATGAAGGTCATGGATAGTGTCATCTCGGTTCATGAAGTGATTCACTCACTCAAGTCCATGTGCACTCGAGGTATGCTTATAAAAATTGATCTTTCTAAGGATTTTGATAAACTCAACTGGAAATACATGCATTATCTTCTCACAACCTTTGGACTAAGTGAATATTGGATAACCTCGATCATGAAACTCACCTCTTCTGCTTTCTTTTCCATAGTAGTAAATGGTGTCCCATCAAGTCCTTTTTATCCTTCTCGCGGCATCCGACAAGGGGACCCACTCTCCCCTTTTTTGTATGTCATTATGGTCGAAGGATTAGGATGATACTTATTAAATCCTCTATCTCCAGTGGTACACAACAAGGGCTGTCAGTCCATGGTCTCGAGCCAACAACCTCACATAGCCAATTTGTAGATGATACTATGCTTATGAACACCCCCACAACCAAGGAAGATGTACAACTCCAAACCATCATCTCATACTTGAGTGAGGCTTCTGGTACCTTTTTATATATGGATAAGTCTCATCTTTTATTTTTCAACACTCCCTTAGCTATTCAAAAGAACATCTCTCACCTTTTGGGTATCCCATGTAGCTCCCTTTCGTCCAATTATCTAGGATTACCCCTAATAGAATCAGTTTCTCGGAATATTTCCTGGAACTCTCTTCTCCTCTCAATCTCAAATATCCTTAGTTCCTATACCTTCAGATCCATAAAGCTACCTGCTAGACTCATCCTCCTAAAATTCGTGCTTCAATCTATTTTGGCCTATATGTTCTTAGTTCTCGGAGAACCACAAGAGGTCATCAATAGCATAAGAAAAATTCAGTGGAATTTCCTCTAGCAGAGTCATAAACAGGGGAGAAAATGGGCCCTACTAGGATGGGATAAAATCTGCAAACCTACATCTCTAGGAGGATTGGGCCTTCGTGACCTAAGAAAGATCAACAATGTTATGGGAGAAAAAATATGGTGGCGCTGGTTAAAGTACCCAGAAGAACTATGGGTGCGACTATGGAGGAAAAAATATACCCCCAATATACAGCAAGAACAACTTATAAGGCTCAAAAAACAAATCCAAGGCTATAACATCTTGAAACCAGCCTGGAGAAATCACCCACTCATTCAAAAGAATGCTTTTTGGGAAGTTCGAAATGGTCACTCCGCCCAATTTTGGATAGAAACTTGGCAGAAAAAACCTTCCTTACAAACACTGGAGAACCTTCGCCTCTACCAAAACCAACTACCATATTTGAGGTGCATCAAAGTTGTAGACCTGTGGCTTCACAACACATGTCATCCGCTCTGGCATAGCTGAAAAATTCTCACAAATGATCTCAACCTTCTAGAAAATTTTGAAATGCAACCTTGGCAAGAAACAATGGGAAACAATAAGATTTGAATTAGTGAAGAAAAGGACATTATTCGATGGGGGTACTCCCGAAGTGGTACATTCATGATCAAGGAAGCCCATCAAAAGGAGAATTTTCATTAGCAGATGAAAGATCACATTTGGAAAATAATATGAAAAAGAAAAATATGGTCGAAGGTTTCCACTTTCCTTTGGATTTTGGTCCAAAACCGACTCCTAACCTAGGATAACCTCAAAAAGTGGTGATTTATTGGACCCTCAATTTTGTTGATGATTACATCTATGTGAGACATTCTCTAAGACACCGACTGATTAAGTCTATCTAAGAGAGAGCCCCTGAGATTGGTGTGTGGTGCGTATCTGAAACAGAACTGGAACATAGTGATGGCCTCCTCCTTACAAAGAGTTTAGAAGAACTCCAGATGATTCTCCTGTGTAACACAATGAGAAAGAAGATTTGCAGAGTTGGACAGTGCCTATGGATGAGCACAAGGTGAACGTGTGAATTCCCATAGAGATGGGTGCATCATCATGATAAAAGAAATAAAGATGATGTATTAGCCTCCTCTGAGATTAGAGTTGATATGATGAACTCCATATGACTCTCTTGTGTAATGCAGTGGGAAAGAAGATCTGTTGAGAGGACGTGCCTATGGACAAGCATAATTGAACGTGATCCTAGTGGTTGATTAGTAGTGAGAGTGGTTATTCTATGTAATGAAGTGAGATAGAGTTATGGACACCCCTATGTATGTGCCCCTACTGGATGAGCACTAGTCGATGTATGAGATCCCTCGCTATATTGTTCTAGAGTCAGACCTTCCTGTAACCCTAATTGTAATGTAAAGGGTACAGGTCAACCCCACCTTAATGTAATTGATAATTAATGTAAAATATAATTAATCGGGTTAATATTAATTATATTATGAGATAGAGAGGTCGAATTTGTTGTTCCAATAGACACTGTTGTTGATAGTTCAAGTCTAATATAGGTAAAGGTAGATTCCCCATTGAGGAATCATATCTTTTGTGTGAGTTTCCAAATTTCAGCAAGTACATCTTCTTCGGAAAAGTGCACACCTCTCTTGGGAGCTAGTCTTCTAGGGTTTGCAAGCACCCTCTTGTGTGTTAGGTTTTCTTGGTGGTGAAGGTATTTCTCTTGAAGAATATAGAAAAGGATTTGGCTGGGTTTTCTTCCCTTGTTTAGAAGGGTTTCCTAGGATACTTCTTGTGTTCTTGTGATCTTGGTTGTTGCAACATAATAGGTTATGGTTTAAGTTAAATCCTAAAAATGGAATGAACTTCGTGCTTAACCTTACCTATTGAAAAATCAACATGGTATCAGAGAATAGGTCTTGAAGAACCCATTGCACAAACATATACATCTAGGAGTCTCCTCTCTTTTCTATAGAGTCGTACAACCCTCCTAGGGTTTCCATAAAATCTGTATGACCCTCCTTTTCTGAGGTGTTTCAGCCCTTAATACTTGAACGTTGGGGACAGTTTTGTCATAGGAGAGTATGGCCTCCTCCATCACACCTCTAGACACTCTCAGAGTGAAATTTAGATCATTTTGAAAATTTGGACCTAGGGTTTCTAAGGTTTTGCTAATTTCTGCAGAAATTTCAGAATTAGATTTTCTACAACTCATTGAAGGATATCTTCATCTCACCATTGTTCTCCTATATTTCAAAGTATTATTGTTGGCAATCATAAGTCCAACAAAACCTAAAATTTATATCCTAGAATAGTCGTTAGGTTTTCTATCCCAATTGATAAGGGTATGCGAAGAATCTAAAATTATGATGAACATAACTATTATGTAAGATAAGCTTGATGGATCAAGAAACTTCAAGTTCCTAGAAGACAAGACTTCAGAGGAAGGCTTATTTTGGGTGATACAAAAAGGTGACACTTTGACTAACCTCTTCATGAATATGTTAAGAGGACATAGATCAACCAAGTTCCATTGGAGAAATCATATCAGCACCCTCAAGTATGCACTTGTATATATATTATTTGTATCATTGTCATGAGGGAAATTGCAGGAGGAAGGAACCTTTTTATGAATTCATGGATCCAGAGGGATCTCAGTGCATTCAGAGGAACAACACACTGGAAGTGAAGGCTCCAGGTTTGATTTTTGTAATTTTCATTCCTCTAAACCAATATTTCTAAATTTTTCTACATTACAGGTAGGTGTTGTAGCTGTGACAACAATAAGTAAATTGTTTTGATTCTAGATATGTACTCATTATTATCCTTTAGCAAATATTCTTGTTTTGGTTCCTCTTGTTTTCTTGTTCCACACAGGTTAACAACAAAGGAAGATGTTTATCTTTTAGAGGGAGCCACTTGACTTAGAGGGAGTCAAAACTATTTGAAAAAGAGGAATAATAGAACCATCATTGAGGCAACCAATGAAATAATGCATGATCAAAATATTTCTATGATTCTATGGGAAGAATCATGCTTGACACAGTATATGTTTAGAACAAGAGTCTTCGCCAGAAATTGAAAAACATAAATCTCGAAGAATCCTTCACCGAAGTGAAGCCTGAGATTGAACACTTCAGGATATTTGGGTGCCGAGTGTATTTTCATATATCCAAAGAGAAAAATTCCAATCTATACCCTTCCGAGAGAAAGGATACATTTATGGGATAAAAATGAATCTTCAAAGACATTCTAGATCGACATCCCTGGTCAGAGACAAATTGATACAAGAAGAGATGTTTTCCTTGAAGAAGAGATAGCCTTTCAAAGATCCAGAGAATCTCAGTTGGAGATTGACAGTGAGATAATGCCTTCTCCCCCTTCAACAATTCAGAGGGAGAGAAACATTATTCCAGCTGATCCAATTGCCCCAGTTGATATGTTCAAAGATATTGTAGTAGGGAATAAAAGGCCCTCCTATGCTCACTTTGTAAAAGGAAGAGAAGAATACAAGCCTCTCAAGGCACATCCTGATAGAACAAAGAGATTTTTTTAGCTACTCTTCAACCATGAGCCACATCATTGATTCTGAGCCTTCTTTTCATAGCGAAGAAACAAGAGAAAATGTATGGCAAGATGTCATAATAGAAGAACACTAATATATCTTAAAAGAATGATGTATAAAATATTGTTCAGATACCAGAAGGGAAGTTTGAGATGACTTCCAAGTGGATCCATAATATCAAGCATACAGCTGATGAAAGTGTCGAGAAATAGGGAATTATAGCCATAGGTTTATCACAAACATAGGGAATTTTCTATGATGAGACACCTGATCCAGTAAGGTTGATACACTTCCATTCGTACTACCATCCATGAGTTGGAAACTGTATCAGATGGATGGATTCTTGATGAGTTTTGGTTTTAGCAAGAGTGTTGTTGATTCAAACCTATATTATTACAGTGCTGGTGACGAAAGCCTAATTTTGATGACTTATTCAGAAAGCCTTGTTGGTGGATACAAGTAAGCTTTGAATTTTGATTTTGAGATGAAGGATATGAGTATTATGAACCAATTCTTGGGACAAAGAAGTATGACAAAGGACCAATGAGATTTTTCTACGTCAAGATAAACATATCGTGGGAATATTAAAGAAGTTCAATATGACAAGATGCAAAACCACCATGATGGATTTGAAGAAAATTGAATGATGATGATTTAGACGATATTAATTCATAGCTGATTGGATCATTGATGTATCTCATTAACACTAGACTTGATTCATGTTATGCAGTGAATGTGCTTAGTCAATCCATGAGTCATTTGAGACAGACTCACTGGATAGCATTAAAGCATGTATTCAGATATATATGCGGCACATTTGGATATGGCCTGAGATATGCCTCCAGTGTGAACTTGAGTTTGCAGGATATAATGATACAGATTGAGAAGAGAGTATTGTGGACCAGAAGAGAACATCTAGTTGTTGTTTTACCATGAAATTTGTCTTGGTTTCCTGGTGCAGCAAGAAACAAAGATCTTTGGCCTTGAATACCATAGAAGCAAAGTATATATCATTGAGTGTGCGAAGCAATGCGTCTTCATAAACTTCTCACATATTTACATGATCAAGAGATGGATTCTACGATTATAACCAGATTTCTATGAAGCTCTTTGAGAAACTTGTGTTTCATGATAGATCAAAAAATGTTGAGAAAAAATATCATTTTTAGAGACATGATGCAGAGGAAACAAGTACACGTGCTATACCGAGAAAATTGAAGACATCTTCACCAAATTGGCTTGGTGAAGAATACCTCCCCAGTGGAGAGGGAGTATTGATGACTATAGCCAAGAAATAGTTCGAAGTACTTCCGTATGAGACTTGGTCTGATGGAGAATGCCTCCCTAGATAAGAGGGAGTGTTGATGATTACAACTGCATGAGACATTCTCCAGTACATAGACTAATTAAGTCAACCTAAGAGAGAGCCCTTGAGATGGGTGTGGGGTTCCTATCTGAGACAGAACCAGAACGTAGTGATGGCCTCCTCTTTAGAGAGAGTTGAGAATAAGTCCAGATGATTCTCCTTTGTAACATAGTGAGAAAGGAGATCTGTAGAGTTGGACATGCCTGTGGCTAAGCACAAGGTGAATGTGTGAGTTCCCATAGAGTTGGGTGCATTGTCATGAGAACATAAATAAAGATGATGTATTAGCCTCCTCTAAGCAGAGATTTGAGATGATGAACTCCATATGACCCTCCTGTGTATTGTAGTGGGAAAGAAGATCTGTTGAGTGGACTTTCTTATGGATGAGCACATGTGAATGTGATCCTAGTGGTTGAGCACTTGTGAGAGCGGTTATTTTGTGTAATGCAGTGAGCTAGAGATATGGACATCCCTATGGATGTTTCCCTAATGTCTGAGCACTAGTGGGTGAATGAGATCCCTTGCTATATTGTTCAAGAATCAAACATTCATGTAACCCTAATTGTAATGTAAAGGGTACAAGTCAGCCCCACCTTAATGTAATTGATAATTAATGTAAAAGATAATTAATCTCATTAATATTAATTATATTATGAGATAGAGAGGTCGGTCATGTTGTGCCTATAGACACTTATGTTGATAGGTCAAGTCTAATATAAGTAAAGGTAAATTCCCCATTAAGGAATCATATCTTTTCTGTGAGCTTCGAAATTTCAGGAAATACATCTTCTTGGGAAAACTGTGAACCTCTCTTGGGCTCTAGTCTTATAGGGTTTGCAAGAACCCTCTTGTGTGCTACATTTTCTTGGTGGTGAAGGCATTTCTCTTGAATAATATAGAAAAGGATTTGGCTCGGTTTTATTCCCTTGTTGAGAAGGGTTTCCTAGGATACTTCTTGTGTTCTTGTGCTTGGTGTTTCTTCTTGTGATCTTGGTTGCTGCAACATAATATGACATGGTTTAAGTTGAATGCTGAAAATGGAATGAACTTCAGGCTTAACCTTACCTATTGAAAAATCAACAAATTTGTCACTTATGCCAACAACAATAAGAAACAATGGAGTACATATTAAATCAATGTCCCAACAACAATATGATTTGGGATCAAGCTGTGGCCATCATGAGGCAAACCAAAAGATATAGAAAAAGTGTCATTAGTAATATTCGTAATTGGGGCCTGAGAGATTTCAAAATCCCACTCCTCAATAGGATTTGAAAACTCCTACCAGGTTTCATAGTTTGGCATCTATAGAAAAGAAAGAAACCAACGCATCTTCCACTCCCAGATCTCCTCTCCCTCCACAATATGGACCAGAATTGTGGAGAGAATTTGGGAAACGATTCAAATTCGATCCTGGACTCCATAAGGAATTCCTAGTGAGCCACTATAATCCATCATATTCTCTCTTTCTTTCCACTCCCCCAACCCCTATCGCTCGTAGCCCCTCCAGCTAAAGATTCCCTCCCCCAGGATACTGGAAGGTCAACTTTGATGGAGCCTTGAAAGGAAATCCTAGACCCACAGGTTTTGGGGTGGTTATAAGAGACAGGAAATGGAATATGTGACACCTCCGAGTGGGTTCTCTGGGACATGAAACCAACAATTTCGCAGAACTTTGGGGTCTCATCGGGGGAATTCAACTAGCCTCAGAGCTCAACCTACAACCCCTAATCATTGAAGGAGATTCAAAAGTAATTATCACATTAGTTACCAAAATCATCAATGGCACAGATCCAGAGAAAATAACTTCCAGTTGGCGCCTCTTGGGACCTCTCTCTCTTATACAAGATTTCCTACGTCCTACCCTCACGCTCGTTACTTCACACTTAAGACATCAAGCCAAAACAATATCCAAAAAATTGAGGGAGTCACTACCCAAGATGAAATTCTTATTCTCAATCCCCAAAATCACCCAAACTCACAACTACTAAAGAAACATGCCAAGAGCTAGCTCGTTAAGATTACCTTCCCCCGGATGGGGTTCCACCTCACAAATTTATGTCACATGGTGCACTCATAGTAGGGGAAGTTAAATACCCTTGCCGCAAACACCCTCCCAAATTCAGTTGACATGGCTTGCATTTACGCTGAGTAGACCATAGAGCGTCGGGACAATCCAACAACTCTAATGGTGTTTCAAATCTGTTTTATGGGAACTGGTATGATGCCCTCTACCCACAAATATTCATCATTCATGCTCTCCATTTCCATCACCACACTCATCATCATCCAGGGATTTCATTCCTTCCCTCCCAAGCATTTTTTGCCTCTACATTATGCACTCTTCTCCCCCTAGGCTTGGTTTCATTATGCCCCATGAGAGATGCAAGTGCAAGTGTGGGCCGACCTACTACAGTCAAGTAGGTAGGAAATTGTTAAGCCCTAATATTGGATCATTACCCATTAATTGGGGCATATTATATTAGTAATGTTATTTTATTTATGTCGGCTTTAGGCCATTAGTTGTAATTATACCTCCTAGTCTCCTAT